>CM040466.1:18906536-18929975 GCA_022758105.1 Pangasianodon gigas
AGCTGTTATTGAGTCGGTTCTGTGCTCTTCTATAACTGTCTGGTTTGGGTCAGCCAGCAAATCAGATATAAGAAGACTGCAACGGACTGTTAGGACAGCAGAAAGGATCACTGGTGTGCACCTGCCCAACCTTCAGGACTTGTACAACTCCAGAGTGAAGAAACAGGCAGGTAACATCATCACAGACCCCTCTCACCCCAGCCACAACCTGTTTACTCTTCTCCCTTCAGGCAGACATTACAGATCTCTGTGCACTAGAACATCTAGGCATGAAAACAGTTTTTTCCCCCATGCCATCTCCAGCTTAAACAGTTAACACAGGAATCACTACCTGTGTTCTGTAATTCATTCCTGTAATTCATCCTCCATCTCTAATTACTGCCTCTTTCTCAAGTATTATGTTAATACATATGCATATCTCTTTATTTATACAGCTGTATATAGAGTAAATAATGCACAAATCTGTACATAAATCTTCTGTTCCGGATTCATACACATTATTATGATTATTATTTTTATTGTTAAGTCTTACTATTTAAATGTTTTCTGTTCTCATGTAAGATATGTATGTATGTATGTATGTATGCATGTATGTACCAAGGAGCACCTTAAAAAAACCACAACAAATTCCTTGTGTGTCTGCGCACACACTTGGCGAATAAAGCTAGTTCTGATTCTGATTCTGATTCTGATTCTGACACACCTCACCTTCACATGGTTTGTTGTACCCAGTGCCTCACCTTGAACCAGATATTGGTGAATTGAAGTTTGGTTACAGCCTGAATCCACCAATGAGTGGTATGTACCCCCTTGAATACTCAGGGGTATGCGGTACATCCCAGCTCAATGGGGGAGGCTTGTGGCACGTCGGGGACCCGGACCAATGCCCCAAATCCGTCACCTGGCATTGGTCCTGGAAATGCCTGGGTTCCCCACAACACCAGCACACCAGCCCAGGCCTTATTCCCACACCTGTGGCCCCAGAGTCATGGAACTGAGGGAGGGAAGAGACAAAAACAGGAGGAGAGTAGGGAAAACCCGGGTTTGTAGGACTGGTTTCAGGGGAAATGGGCCCCGTTTCCATGGTGCAGGAACGGGGGGATGGCAGGGAGAAAAAGGGGAAAAGAGAGAGATAGAGAGAGAGAGAGGAAGAAGGGGGGCTCACCTGCCCCCAGATATGCCACCAAATGGTCCACAGCCAGTTGGACCGCCTCTTCTAGCGACGCTGGATGGTGGCTCTGGACCCATTCCGCTGTCCCCTCCGGTAGCTGGGCAATGAACTGCTCCAGCACCTCTAGGTTGACTGAGTCTTCGGCTGTTGAATGTTTAGTATTGTGGAACATCTGTAACATGAGTTACTTCCTGTTATTCATGTTATAATAACAATACACAGTCCTTCCCTCACCAACCTCTCTTTTTCCATCTTTCTTGATGTTAATAAGGCAAAAAAAAAGCAGATTGTCATGTTACAGAGAAACCGCAAAACCCTCTATCTTGAAGACTTTCCCATGGCAAAAAAAGAAAAAACTACCGCTTTACCTCTGTTAGAAAGTGCTGACACTGGAGACTCCTTCCAAAAATGCTAAGTAAACATTTTCTCACAGAAAGATTCACCATATCAACAGTTACTCAGGTTTTTAAAATATGTCTATGTGGAGTGTCTGCCACACAAGTCTTTGTGTACTTTGTTACTGTAGACATGATAATGTATTAGAATGAACACATTAATGTAAATATTGCAGCAAGAACTACTGTCCAAACAGTGCTGTTATAGAGAATTAATCCATAGCTTCTGACCAATCGGAATTGCACATTCAACAGCACTGTGGTGTAAAAAATATACAGTGCCTCCAGAAAGTATTCACCCCCCAATGATTATTTCTCTTTTTGCTGTATTGCAACATCAAATTTAAGCATACCAGAATGGTTTTTTTCTGCTCCTTTTGAAGTGACAGTAATAAAATTAAATAAAGTACTCAGATGTCCTCAAAATTATTTGAAAATAAAAAAATCTAAAAACTGCTTAACTAATAAGTATTAACCCTCTCAGTGTGAACTGTCCTTTTGCAGCAAATTTAAGTCATCTTGCATGTGTCTATATGAGCTTTGCGCATTTTGATTTTAGCATTTTCTTCCATTCCTCAATGCAAATTTCTCCAACTCTGTCAAATTAGGTGGAGAATGTTGGTGGACAGCAATTTCCATGTCATGCTACAGATTTTCAGTTGGATTTAAGTATGGGTATACTCAGCCATTCCAAAACACAAACCTTCTTCTTCTTCTTTTCCCCAAGTCTTTCCTTTGTAGATTTTGCCCTGTGCTTTGGCTCATTGTCCTGTTGGAACACATATTATCACCCTAAATGCATATGTCTGGCTTACTGTAACAGGTTCTCCCCAACGATGTTCTTATATTTGGCTCCATCCATGTTTCCTGTGATGGCAACAAGTTTTCCAGTTCCTCCTGCAGCAAACCAAGAGCATGATACTACCACCAATTGCTTGATCATAGGAATAGTTTTGCTTGGGTGTTGGGCTGTATTTGGTTTGCACCAAACATTGTGAAGAACTGATGATATTTTTGATAGCTGCACAGGTTCTCCTATTTTAGCTAGTGGACTCTTGGGCACTTCTCAAACAATTACCTTTCTTGCCCGAGCACGGAGTTTGGCCTGATCCTGATAGTGTCTGGGTTGCGCCATATTTTATCTGCTTTGTTATAACAGAAGATTCAAAGCTTTGCTGGTGTTTTAATAACATCCTCCATCTTTTTTTCCTCCTAACAACTTCATCTTGAAGCTTCACGGGCAATTATTTTATTTCTGTAGAGCGGTACTTCAAAATAAAAAGAAAAAAAATCCCATTTCCTGTATATCTAAAGAGAGAATAATATGATTGATCTATTAACACTAATAAGACACTGTAACTCAATTACGTATCCAAAACTGACTTCACATTGTCAAACTCTAGTCTATGTGAGTGTGTAGCTGTATCCTTGTAGCTAATAAAATCAATAGCTAATTCACTTCTAGTCCTTAGAAATGTGTAATCTATAGCTGGCTATTAATCAAAATTGACCAGCAACGTTTACATATTTATATAACATAATTCATTATATTCATTATCGATGTGAATGGTCATTCCCAAATTGCTAATCACAAATTTGTTACATACAGCTTTACAATATCTCTGGATTTCTGACTAGAATTTTCCTTACATGAATAAGAAGAATGTTACAGATACAACTTTTTTTTTTCCTTTAAGTAAAAATAACTACAGAGGCTAAACAAAACAATCTGTCAAGCTTTTCTTGATGTTGATGTTAATGGTGACCTCCAATGCACAGATTAAAGCAGTTTTCTTTCATAAATTCATTCCTACATGGACTTCCAGAAAGTTTTAGTAAAGTGGCTTTTCCCTTTATAAGTAATAAATGCACTGTTGAACAGTTAAAGTTCTGCAGTTGTCGTCTGTTGTAGTTTTCATTATCAAATGAATGAATTTCTGTAGCTGTTCATTGATATTTCCAGGATTAGATATTCTCATTACTGATCAATAATAGATTACAATTTATTTCTTATAGAAAGAAATATCTTTGGTCATGGCACCACACCCTAACCTTTTATGCATTTACAAAATACTGTAATTTCTATCAAGAACTCAGATAGTGGGTAGTCAAGAAAGGTGAGGAGTCGTGAAAGAAATGGTTACAGATGGAATAACTCACTTTTAGTACTCGTAAATATAGCCAACAAGAGAGCTAAAAATGAAGAACAAAGAAGTGCGAGGGTGGAACAAACAGTGTTGATCAGAGATTGGTCATTGGGAACAATGGTGATCAGAGATTAGTCACTGGGAACAATGGTGATCTGAGATCGGTCATTGGAAACATTGGCTTGCACAAGCACAACTTGGTCTGGGTTTACACACTGGTGGCAAGTCGAGCAAACCTCTCTCAACTCGTATAAGCTGTATCGAGTGCAGCACAGTTGCTAATGTCTGCTCAAAAAGTCACTAGATTTGTTGCTAGGCTCTTTTTTGAAATAAAATCACTGAAGGGGTCTGAAAGTGACCAAATCAAGTCTCTAAGTTGGCAGCACTGCTAATTACTACATGATTTCATTACTGAACTTATTTACAGCTTATTTATGTTTAAAATAACATATTTTAATACATTTTGAGAAAATATGTGATTTACAACAGTTATACAGTGGACTGTTACCCAATAATATACAGCGTGTATGTAAGTAAGATGATTTAGTATTTCTGATACTAATTTGCATGAATCTCCACCATTAAAGACTATAAACTCATAATAACAAATAGATCATTAGTACAAACAGGCCTACAGTGGACTGTATTCTGGACACTATTTTCCCTACAGAAAATCTATAGACATTATGTGTATGGAGATTTAAATTTTCTCCCTGTATCCATGTGAGTTTCTTCCGAGTTTGCTGCTTTCCTCCAACCTTCCAAAAACCTCCTGAAAACTTGATCGGCTACTCTAAATTGCCCCAAGGTGTTTGAATGTGTGTGTGCAAGAACCTCCCATTCAGGGTGTATTTCTGCCTCATAAAGTTTCCGGATGCCCTGACCAGGATAAAGTCGATAATGTGGCTACTGAAGATGGATGAATGGAATAATAAATAAATGAATGAAAATCAATGGATCATATCACCTTATGTGACCTGTGTGTTTCATGATTTAACATAACTGATTCATTTATTCAAATGTTTAATGAAAATTCTGCATAAATTTTGATTGATCTTACCAAATTATTTGCTTTATATTTATTCCAGGGGTTTTATAATGTCTAATTAGTAAAAACACACCATATGAGGTACATAGACTTTACCCTGAAAATGTGTTTATGATGTTGGAATTTAAGGTGTTATGGTATTTAAATCATTGTCAAGAATTTCAGCATCTCTTACTCACTCACTCACTTTCAGTAACCATTTTATCCTGGTCAGGGTTGGATCTGGGAAGATCTCAGGAACACTGGGTATGAGGTGGTAATACACCTTTAATGGCATGCCAGTCCATCACAGAGCACCATGCATACACACACACACACACACACATTATCAGCTAGGGGAAGCCAGTCCACTGACTGGCACGTTTTTGTAAGGTGGGAAACAAGAGATGCTGGAAGAAAAATTACACAGACATGGGGAGAACATGCATAAAAACTCCAGTAACCAAAGCTCAGGATCAACCCAGGGATCCTAGAGCTGTGAGACAGCAATGCTACCCACTGCACCACAAATGCAGCCCAGTTCAGCACCTGTCTCACCAATCTTTATTACTGCAGTCAAACAATACCTTCATAGAACACCTATTAAAAAAATAGTCTTGGCAGGCTTTATGCACTGTTTTCAATAATCCCTGACTGAGCTGTAACTAATCAGAATAAACAAAAGCTTTGCAATGCCAATAGCTAACTGAATATAACCTAAAATAGACACAGGGAGTGAAGACATCTAGCATGTAACAATGAAACATTCCTGAAAACGGAACAAAACCTTCACACTTAACACTTACATCCAGGATGTTTTTTTTTAATCAGCAGGAGAACTACACACCATATAATTTTCTCTTGGGGATATACAGTGGATATAAAAAGTCTACACACTGCTGTTAAAATTGCAGGTTTTTATGATGTCAGATCGTTTTTCCACCTTTAATGCAACCAACAAAATTCAATGTCTACCAACTAGCACATCTTGATTCGGCAGATGTATGGCACTCCTTCTTTTAATAATGCTCCAGATCTGATGGCATCAGCAGTCAGATGAAACCAAGAAGATTTTGTATTTTGTTAATCAGAACCACTTCAGTGATGACAGGTGTATGTTTATTACTATTGAACATGAGTTTGAATGTGACTGGTTAATTCTGAGCACAGACACATGCCCCATTATAATAAGGTGTGCCCACTTATGCATCCAGGTTATTGTAAGTTTTTTTTTTTTCCCTAAAACCTTTCTATTTGTTTTTCATTTGAATATTGTTGGTTGCTGTATCACATTAAAAGTGGAAAATGATCTGACATGATCTACATGATTTGCATCACAAAAACCTGCAATTTTTTACAGGGGTGTTTAGACTTTTTACATCCACTGTAAATGTTTTTCTTCTATATGTTAGGTCTCTCTTTCCTTCTATGAAAGACATGGAAGGTTTAATTTCCATGATAATTATAGGGGAAGGTGACGCAGACAGCAGGACTTATGACAGAGAGGCTTTATGGTAACAGTAATATTCTGTACGAGATAGCCGCAGGTAAACACCTGCACTGTTTATGACAGTGTTTAATCTTGCCAGGGACTACGACACTTCAAAGAAGGAAGGGGAAGATTAGAACAAGAAGATATTTATGTATAGAAAACCAAGTAACCTGAGATAGGCTTTATCTTGATAAACATCGTACTGCCGGCATGGAAACCATAAAAGCAGTATACTTCAAACGATGAAAGAAATAAATGAAAAAGAACCACTAGTAAACATGCAATCATAATTATACTCAAAAAGAGCCAACCTGATGTTATCACCTCAAAAAAAGTGCTGATGCAAGCAACCATGTGATATTTGGACCTATCACAGACAAGGGAAGAGGAGGTTTCAAACCACTAACAGTATTGCTTGCTGCTTTGCGTTTTTTAACAACAGCTAGCTTCTTTTCTGCTTCTTCTGCCTAGTTACTAATACAACACTTAATGGTCTGTGAAAATTCTGTTTTATGCCACAGCACTGTTGTATTCTCAAATCTAATTGGTCGGAATGTGTTGATTAATTTTCTAGAACAGCAGCACTTAAAGTTCTGGCTGTAATTCAAATGATAGATTTATAATAATGTGCTCAGTCTAATACATTATCGTTTCTATAACTCATTCACAGGGATTTGTATGGCAGATTATATATATAATTTAAGGCTAATAATAAAAAAATTAATAAAATCTTGTTATTTAACAAAGAAAAACATAATTGTAGCTATGGTGATGTTTTCTGTAAGGAGACGTTTATTTTTCCATTTATGGAAGGTGTCTCAGATACCAGTGTGTTGTAAAAATCTATAAGTTTTCTGCAACCAGAAAGTGTTCAGGAAAGAGAACAGTAATATGATGCTCTGCTTTTTTTGTGTTATTAACTTTAAGATGAAAAAAGAGAGGTTGGTGAGGGAACTTCCTGAATGCCTTTCTCATCTCCTGAGGTACTGGTCATATTGATTATTCGAGTCCCTGGAACTATAATTCTGTGATTTTAAGATTAAGCTATAAAGTTTTGAGCCTCAGTAAGATTAATGGAGACAGCACATAGAGTAAAAGCAGTCTACTTTATTTTTTATATCAACTTTTTTATTACATATGCATTTACAGTACTTACGATACTTTATTTCAACTGATACACCATTTCACTTAATTCGTTACATTTTAACCACATCATAACCACAGCCCACAAAACATGTGTAAGAAACTATCCATTTACTGTTTGTATTACACAAAACTCCAGTTTACGTATTTACTACTGATATAGTTATTCTGATGTACGTAAACCTCCCAACTTCATACACTTATTCACTCATGGGAGGAAAAAAAAATCCTCAGCTGTGAGACAAAGTAGCCCAAAACAACAGACTTGGCAATGCTGCATCACAGCTCAAGTAGAACTAGGCAAGGTTTGTTATTCATTAAGAGTATTTCCAAGTATTATAATTCCTATGGCACTATATCTCTTGTAGTTTATCTTTTAGTATTGTATATAGTTCTGTAACTGACCAATGACTGGCTGATAGGTTGGGCTTATCAGAAAAAAGTTGTAGCATGCTAGATTAAAAATGTAAATCTTTTTGCATGTGGTGAAATGGGTACGCTAAATATCTTTCATCTCTGCTTTGAGGTATGTTGCACTTGAGTGTAATGTTGAGTGTTATAGTGTTATAGTAAAATGACTAGACTCTGATGATCTTTTTCTACTTTCTTCTTCTAATGATGGTTATTAATGATGTAAGAACTAAAGTTCTAATAATGATGTAAGAGCTAAAGGTTTTATATACAGTTCAGCTAATTGGCTGTTTGTTCAGTATAAAATGTAGTCTAATAACATATTTCTTTATAACTTATTGACATTTACTGAAAATCATTAGGGGTGGCACAATGCCGCAGTGGGTACTTTTGCAGCTCCTGACAGTTCCAGGGTCCTGAGTTCAATCCTGAGCTTCGGTTACAGTCTGTGTGGAGTTTTGCATGTTCTCCTTGTGTTCCAATGGATTTCCTCCAGGTTCTCCAGTTTTCTCCTGCTTTCCGAAAACACAGATGGTGTTGGTGGATTGGATACACTAAATTGACCATAAGTGTGAATGTGTGTGTGTGTGTGTGTGTGTTCATGGTGCCCTGTGATGGATTGGCCATCCAGGGTGAGTTCTCCTGCCTTGTGCCTGATGTTCTCAAGGTGGGCTCTGGATCTGTCACAACCCTGAACAGGAATGGGGCGGTTGCTGAAGATGAATGAATAAATTAATGAGTAGAGTTAGCACTGAAATGAAGAGATGATCTAATCATATTAAAACAAAAAAACTATGTATAGTTGGTTGGTTTTCCCTATTTAGAATAAAATTTTTTCTTTTTTTTTTTGTATTTCTGGATTTCCAAATAGGTTGCACTAGCGTTGCAGTTGGCTATGAACATGAAGCATAATAATGATATTGTATTCCAACTAAATTATGGTATTTATTTACTTAGATTATTGTAAGTAAATGGATAAATAAATATAGGTTTATATTCTGCATATGTTTATATTCTACTCTGAGTTGACTAGCTTTATACTGAGTTTTCCTGTTTTGGTTACAGTAATGTTTGTTCTGTTAATGTACACCGTTCTGAACTTGGCTTACTAATGTTTGGAACATTCCTTAGTAAGTTGTTTGAGTAACAAGGTTTTCCCTTGTTGTTCCTTTTGCAATTCAATCATGTCTTTCTTTCCTATTCAGTCTTGTTTTTGTGTAAACCCTGTTGATGTACCACTCACAATATGGCTCTGATTTTACATTTACATCATTTGGCAGATGCCCTTATCCTGAGCGACTTACACATATCTCATTTACACAACTGAGCAGTTGAGGGCCTTGCTCAAGGGCCTGCAGTACCAGCTTGGCAGTGCTGGGATTTGAACTCATGACCTTCCAATCAGTAGTCTAACATCTTAACCACTACCCACTGCCCTACGTTGTATAGATTTTTATCATGCTTGCTGTATATGGGTGGTTACGTCAATGGAATATGGCATTAAATACATGTCTGATTGAACAAACACCTCTACCTATGTTATTTGCAAGTATTATAAAAAAAAAAAAATCAAGCTCAGTTTTTCACACCATAAAAGTTACATCATATGTATTCTTTTATAAATGTTAAGATCCTTAGATCCTCTGCCAGTAACCTAAGTGAGGTCCTTATTTGACCTGTGATAATATACTTTTGTTTGTCTGTAATGGAATATGCATCAGATTTTTGACAGAAACAAATGCAGATTGTTGTTGCTGATGTGTGTTTTCCAGCCACCATGTGGGTTTCCACGTTGTGAGCTATCTGTCAGCATTGTTTTATGTTCTTTTGACCCATAGCAGACTGGCTGCGGGCAGAGTAAAGCTACACTAGTGTATTGTGTGGAGTCTCCTTGTGTGTGTGTGTGTGTGTGTGTGTGTGTACAAATTTCTCTTCCCACAACCATCTCAATGGTCATCACAAACTGCCAATCATTCACCGCACTATAACACTGCTATCCATTTCAGTATTTTGGCATATATCAAAATATTTTTGATATATTGAGACATGTTTTTATGGCATTTTAAAAGTTTTTGTATATTGATTGCATTGGAAGCAGATGATTTATTGTTAAAATTTTGTAACGAGTCTTTTAAATTAAATGAGTCTGTAAATTGTTAAAATGATTTTTTTTCCTCATTTTTATGTGTCAAATAATTATGTTTTGTATACATCAAATAAAAGTGTGTCCGTGAACCTACGTATATATTGTGATAAATATTGTGCATTGTAAAACTATCTTCCAGTATCCCACCACTACTTGTAAAAGCAGAGTAGCCCAGGGCCTTTAAAAAAATCTCCAAATCAAATAAAATTCTCTATTTTATTAATAAAAAAGTGAAATGCTTCACCTGTGATCTCTCTGCACAAGTCTTACAGCTCATGTGTCACACTGCAAACTCTGTCACTCTGAAACTATTCATCTTTGCTTATTTTGTGGAGCGTTTGTAGGAGTTTTAGGAATGGTTCTAATTTTGGTTAGTCACTGACATATGTAACTATATGGGGTGGCAGAGATGATTAGTGGTTAGATTTGCAGGAGGTGATTCCAAGGGTGCGGTCTTGTTGCTTACTTTGGATGGTGGTTCACCAAACCCAGCATGTACTTTTTGTGAAACCTCTTCTTGTTGTAGAAATGATTATCTGTGTATTTTGAAAAGATCATTCAGTAGAATCGTTGGGTTAGGCTAGATATGGGGTTGGAGCAAAGAGAAAGAGAAAAAGACAAGAAAACAGACAGCGGTTGTTTACTTAGTCTTTGAATTCAGAATCAGTAGCTCAGGGATATCTCCAGAACCAAAGACAGAGGTGGGGTCTTGGTCTTTTAACCTTTATTATAGCTGCATTTAGTGATAGTCTAAAGAGGCTTCTAGGATTGGGGTTCTGAATATATCTATAGACTTCCCACAAAGAAAGTGTGTGGAAACCAGTAAGAGAAAGAGATTGATTGATTGATGTGAGACCAATGTAATGCAACTAAAATGCAGTGGAATATTAATTCAGTAATTCATTTATCTTCAGTAACTGCTTTTATCTTGGTCGGGGTTGCGGTGGATCTAGAGTCTATCCCAGGAAACCTGGGTGCAAGGCGGGAATACTAATATATTTTTGGGTGGCCAGATGTGTAGATGAGGCTGTATCTCCAGCTATAACAGCTATAACAGCTAGTACATACAGTCTGTGTGTCTACCAGTATAGCAATATAAGTATCAAGTCAGTATAGCAAATTTTACTGTTAGATTGTAGTAATGAAAATACAGGTGCTGTGAATAATCTCTGTCTCTGTTTCTTCCTAATAATTACAGGTGATGATATCCTCCCCAAAATCGGAATACCCTCTGGCTTAGCTCGAGTCAGATCGGTCCTTTCCCTGAAATCCCCCTGTAATTGCGTAATAAGCCATGCACATACTGCCATGCCCAGTGGAGTATAATTGATTGTGTCAAATACTGGAATGTCTTACATCATTCAAATCTGGACAGACAGTAAGTTTGTCTTGCAATACCTTAATGTGCACTATGTGAATGTGATTATTGTTTTACCATTCCCATTGTGTCAGTAATTGGCTAAGGACCTTGTTTTCCCCCTTTGTTTCTGCATTTCTGTCTTGCTTCTACTCTCACATTCAAAGACAGTGTGAGTGGCTTTGACAAAGCCTGGAGTTGTAGGACTTCATTCATTAAAACCCTGCACTTCATGTCCTCCATGTCTGTAGGCCTGCTTGCAGCTCATCCTCTCGACACTGAGGGTTCCTTAAGCACTATTTTAATTAGTCGCATTTATCACTGCTGTATTACTTAGAGTGTCCCGTGTTGAGCAGTGGTACTAAATACATCTTATTTTTTATTTAAGTTGTATGAAACACTTGCCTGACTTTGTTTACCAATGTCACTTAGCGTGGAACCTACAGTCTCAGAACTAAAGGTAATAGTAAAGCTTTAATTAGCTTTTACAGTAAAAGCTGGTCCTTATGCTCCAACTATGTACCTTAAATTATTTTTCAAGGTACATACTAAAGTTTCCCTTAATGCTTAATCACTACAGCAATAAGGAAAGCTACAGTGTGGTTCCTTTTCTTCTGACAGTGTAGATCTGAGTATCTGTGTCATAATGGTACCCCTGAATGTAGGAGTTCTCTGGAGGTTGTGGAATAGTCACGTCATTTGCACACAGTAGACAATGTTAATCTAACAACAGCAGTGACAATAGAGGAGGTCTTTGGTCTGATGTACCTTTTATTCAGCTTGTTATATAAGAAAAATAAAGAAATTTATTCAGCTTGTTATATAAGAGAAATAAAGCAGCCAACCAAACAGAACTTTCCGGGTTTTCAGTCACGTCTTGTAACATACTATTTTGTCAGTGATGTTAACACTCTTACTTTGGGCATCATGGTTCAGGCAGATCAGAGTGACCGAGTGTTATATTTTGGCACCTCCAAAGTCGATCAGACTTGTGGAACTGATGGATCAAGCAGAGAAATACTGTACCAAAGCACTGCATTATGGGCATACTAGCCTTATTTTCAAATTTTCCAACTCACAACAAAAAAGACAAGGAATTCAAACATGTAGTTTAGATTTCCTAACGACTTTATTATTTATTGTTGTCCTACCATATACAGTGAAACAAAATATGAACAAATATAGATCAGTTGTACTTCTCATAAACATTAAATCATTAAAAAGTGTGATGAGCTGGAACACAAGACCACAGTTCTCATTCATTGTCCGGCGAGTCATCCTGAAAAAAAAACCCACCGACAGCAATGAATGTGAATTGGGACCATAAGCAAAGAGCAAGGATAGAGTGTCTTTCAGTTCATCTGTGATGCTGTCAGGGATGCTCAGGCAGCATAGAGCCTCTTGCACATCTAATGCGTGAGGCACATAAGGCCTGCGTGGTAGGTGTGAGCTCGAGAAGCAGGGTACACTCAACACTCGATGGTTTCTCTCATTTGAAAACTCACCGACAGCGTTGAATGTTCACCATGACTCGCCTAACTTTGACTTTCCCCTAAGAAATGTACACTCATGCAAAATTACACATGGATTACGCAACAGCCTCAATTATATTATTTAAAGCATGCCACCAGGATGCACCTATTATTATTAATATTATTATTATTATTATTATTATTATTATTACAACATTATCACAAAAAGTCAGGCCCACTAGCAAGGTTCAAAGCATGATGCTAAACATTCAGTGCTATCTTGTGCAGCGTGGTCATATGTAGAGTGACCAAGTGCTGCAAGAAACGGAACATAAGCACTCTGGCATCTATTATCTGATCATGGGGGAAGGGAGCAGAGCAGGGGCCAGGGGTTGAGCGGGAAAACGGGAAGGGGGCACTCAGTTAGCTAGAGAGGACAAAAATGGAAAGGGGGTGGAGGGAAGGAATGGGGAGCTGAAGGAGCAGAGGTGGAGAGTGCATGTCTGTCTGGGCGAGGAAGGGGGGCATTGATCGATTCCAGGCTTTGCATTTCCAGACACAATGATTGGCAAAGGTCAAAGGGTCTCATTTCCTATGAAAGCGGGTCTGTCTGGTAGTGACCATCCGTTTTTCTTTCCGCAGGTTCAGCGTGGTCAGAATGCGCACACACACACACACACACACACACACACACACACACAGACGGGTTAAAAGAAATGTACACATCACATTTGTAAAATCTTGTATTATTATGTCCAGGATAAAGTTTCTGCATGAGAAAGCTAGTTGGTTCACTAACTAGCTAGTTGTGAAGTAAGTAGCATGAGCAGCTACATGATGGTGTTTGTTCAGCCGTTGCAGTGGCTGAGCATACAAGGTGCAGATATACGGGGGGTGGGTGGGGGGGTCTCAGAGGAAGAATAAGGCTACCGAGACAGACCAAACCCCCAGCCCCCCTCCACCTGGGACTTGAACTCATGACCCTGTGGTGAATAAGTTCAAGGGAGGCATAGCCATTTTTGAGGATGGCTGCACTCAGAGAGTAAATTTGTATATATATCCCGAAAGGAATATCTAGAAATTGCACACATGAGATACATTCATATAATATTAATTAACTGCTTAGTCCTATTCTAGATATGATGAAAAAGCTTGAAGCAAAGAAAAAGTTGCCTGTAGTGTAAATGTCAGACCAGACCATGGAGAGTAGTTTCACTCTGGATGAACAACAGTTATTGACAAAGATGTCTGTGCTTATGTGATCAGTGACCGGTGATGCCCCCCCCAAAAAAAACCTCCCTCCCCACCCACCCTCATCGTCTGGGTTAGGTCTACCTGCCCCAGACGAGATCAATACTTTAATCCAATTGCTGTTCACTTACACAGGGGCTGATGCCACCTCCTCAGCCTGGCATGTGTACATGTATATACACACACAAAATAGTGCCTAAGCCATAAGGAGTGAGTATCTGATGTTTATAATCCACTGAAAAATGTGAAAAGTGTACTGAACATTGTAAGTCATGGAGAATGTTGTTGAGTACAGATGAGTCCCAGATATGTCCACAAGCTGCTAAGTAGCATAGGAACACATGCAGATACAAGGCTCATGCATGCCTTTGCGGATAACATCAAATTAGCCTCTGTTCGCAGTATTGTCTGAACACATAAGCAACACTTGTCATCAACGTCACATCAAATTTGTGTCCGGTTTGGAAAAGGCGCCTCTGGGCATGACAATGCATCCCTACGTAAAATCTGTTGGAGCTCCCAGCACAGGTTTTTATATTCTTAATAAATGACAAGAGTTTCAATTCTATACAAGGAGCAGTGATATGCAAGGAACAAAAAAGCACAAGAAGAAAATGTATGAGGTAAAATGTACTTACCCCAGCCCCTGTGAGAGAGCTCAGATGTATACACCCAGTCTGACTCCTGCTCTCTTTTTTCTCTCTCTGTATGTCGAGTTCTGTCGTTCCAACCCTGCATTCCTCCATCTCAGCATATCCCTCCCTTTTCCCCCTCTCTCGCTGGGTCCCTCTTCTACTATTTTAAAACTCTGCCCCCTCTCCGCTTCCCTTCCCACTTTTAAACGTCACCATATTTTTCCTGATCCCACATCTCTTACTCTTCTTTCCACTCGTATCCTTGCTTTTGACCTATGTGGTCTTGTCCTTCCCGTAGCAAACTTAACTGTAAGACTGTCTGGTGTTTCTATGCATGTGTGTGTGTAAGAGCGAGAGAGAGAGAGAGAGAGAGAGAGGGAGGGAGAGAGAGGAAGGCAGAGAAAGAAGGGGGGAGGGAGGGAAGTGCAAACCAGGACACGCAGGCTGTGTCAGTTTGAATGAAAATTGTGAAAGCTCTGCTTCTCCCCCCTCTCTCCCTCCCTCCCTCCCTCTCTCTCTCTCTCTCTCTCTCTCTCTCTCTCTCTGGTTCCTTCCCTCCCCCTTCTCTGACACCCTCTTCCCCACCCTATTCGTTCTCTCTGTCTGTATGCATGCTCAGTCTGCCTTCTCTTCCCTCGTCAAAAATTTTCACACACCACACAGACATTTATATTTATACCTCCCTGTTTCTCACTAACTATCCTCTGTGTTCTCAATTACACACACACTCTCTCTCTCTCTCATTTTCCTCCCACTGTGCAGCAGACATTTAACCCTTACATTTCTGAGCCAAAACCCAAACTATTTTAAGCAGCCTAGTGTAACACCTCCTAGCCAAAAAAGAAAATGGTGAATGCACACTGGTTTGCTTCTCCTATGTCAAAAAAAAAAAAAAATTCAAATCTTTTTTTTTTTTTCCTTGGCCTTTTTCATATTACAGATAATTCACCTGAAGTTATGCAAAGCATTTCAAACATCTTTACAGTAACAATGCTGGACTTAAGACCTGCTTTTCCACACATATTTAAATAAACTGTGTTTTCTTTTCATCTCATTTTTCACTGTGTATGGTGTGGTAGAAGGTAGAGAATCAATGAGGTCAAACCCATGGCCAGACCATCCCCTCCCCAATCCCAACATTATCCCCAGTGACCTCTGACCCACCTTCTCCTGCAGCGTCTGGGCCATACTGACCACTCATTAGCCTCTACCTCTGCTGCAGTCGAACACCACATCCATCTAGCACTGGCTACTGAGACATATTTGACAAAGTAGCGGTCAATAGTCAATAGGGCAAAGGCAGCATGAGGTGGGGGAGAGAAGCTTAGTGCAGGATGAAAGAAAGCATGGAGGAACATTGTTGAAACAGAAATGTGGGGTAAGCCTTAGAATAAAGAAAGCAGCATTTATTTCTAATGATGTACTCACAATGTGACAAATTATTATTGGAAGCCTGAATAATTACTGCTAAACAGTTTTAACAGATGATGTGTTAAATAATAAAAATGACGTAACGTTAAAAAAAGGTGCATCAAACTCGTGCAACGAGTGGAGAGTTTATCAGCGCATCCCCTCTTTCTGTTTTGGTCCCAGTGCTTTTTGCTGCAGCGTTATCTCAGATCAGTCAGACTGAAGGAAATGAAGCAAGTTAGGGACAGCATTTAAAAGGGCTGTGATTGAGCTGTGTGTTTTACAGAGTGATGGGTGCTGCAGAGAGGCCTTGTCCATTGTCCATTTCCACCTTATGAGATAAGAAGCACCGGAGGTCTGCAACTTCCTTTGACCAGCAAAAAAAAAAAAAAAACATCTTTAGTTATTGAATAATAGCTTTATTATCAGGATGAATAGTAGGGTGCTTTAATTATTACTAAAAACAGGACTAATTGGGAAGGGTGTAATAATTATTGAAGGAACAGCTCAGCTGGCTCGTTCACTGAGCGACAGATGATACTTCACAAAGACACTTTGTAAATGTACATTAATGACATCACTGGACACATTATAGTGAGTTTTTTGCCATCCCTGAGTGGGATAAGGTTACAAGGAGATAGGGAAACCCTTAGGCGTGTGCTATAGCCAGACAGTGTGTATTCCACTGGGGGAAAAAAAAAAACACACAAGGCAATATGGATGCTCCAGCAAGCCTGAGAAATATGTTTCTGGATCAAACATGGGGTAAAAATCAGTATTTGAAAAGAATAGCTACCAGGAAATGCTAATACTGACTGATACTACGTGAACAGAAACATAAAATATTGGCTCTTAATGTTTATTTTCCTCAACTGAGATGTGAAGGATTAGGCCTGTTTATACTCATGCACCCTGATAAAATAGTGCACATCACACCCTTTGCACAGTCTCACATCTTGCATTCTTCACGGCAGGATCAGGATGTACAATCCTTTCCGGGAGATCGGATAGTGATCAGAAATAAGAGCCAACACAGCACGAGGGGCCACAGGATCAATACCCACCATTTGAAACACTGTGGGTGTGTGAGTGAGCAGAAATGATGGAAGCTGCACAAAGGCTAATTTACAGCCAGTAGATTTCTCATGGAATTCTAAGAGAATGTCGATCAAAAGGAATCTGATTAAAAGCATAATTAACCTGTAAGTTTTTAGTGAAAGGAATAAAGAAAATGCACCTGCTTCTATGGAAAGGAAATAGCTTTTCTCTTGAGGATAAGAGCACGCCTATGTCTGCTTTACTGCAGAACTGCTGTTGATTTTCTGTTTAAAGCAACACACACTGAGCATTTTATCACGTAAATCTACCATATAGATACAGTTGGGGTTAACATACACCTAGGCTAAAGACATTTACAACTCAGTTTGTCCACAAATCCACACATTTCATGTTACCATACATTTCCTGTGTTAAGTCAATTAGAGGTAACAAAATAATAACTTTTATTTACTATATCAGATTTTCAGTGGGTCAAAAGTTAACATACACTTTGTTAGCATTTGGTGGCGTTACCTTTTAATTGCTTGAACTTGAATCAAATGCTTAGGGTAGCCTTCCAGAAGCTTCTCACAACAGTTTGCTGGAACTTTTGCTCATTCCTCCTGAGAGAACTGGTGTAACTCAGTCAGGTTTGAGGGCCTGCTTGCTCAAACAGGCTTTTTCATTTCAGTCCACAAAGTTTTCTATGGGATTCAGGTCAGGGCTTTGTGAAAACCACTCCAACACTTTCACTTTGTTGTCTTTAAGTCATTTTGCTATAACTTTAGAGGTATGCTTAGGATCATTGTCCTGCTGGAATTGATGCCGCCACCCCCGTGTTTCACAGTTGAGATGGTGTTCTTCAGATTAAAAGCCTCATTCTTTTTCCTCCATACATAGCGCTAATCATTAAGCCGAAACAGTTAAATCTGTGTTTCATCTGACAAGAGAGTACACCTCCAAAAGGCTGGTGATCACCTGAGAACTTCAGTCTGGCTTTTTTATGCTGGTCTTAGAGTAGGGGATTCTTTCTTGCACAACAGTCTTTCAGACCATGGCAATGAAGTACTCTTTTAATGGTGGATGTACATACTTTGGTACCTGAAGTCTCCAACTTCAACAGTTCCTTTGTTGTTGTTTTGGGATTCAATTGAATCTTTTGTAACAAAGTTCATTCATCCCTGAGAGTTAATTTGTGCTTCGTTGTTGAATGATGGAGTGTCTGTGTGGGCCCAACAATTTATATATTTGTATACAATTGTTTGTACAGATGCTTGTGGTGCCTTAAGTTGTTTAGAAATTGCTCCTATGGAGGAAGCAGAGTTGAGGGGATCCTGAGGTCTTCTGAGGTCTTGGGTGAGTTGCTTGAATTTTCCCACTGTATCAAAGGAAAGAAGGCACTGGCTCTAAAGGTAGGCCTTTTTACAGCCACAGGTGCACTCTCAATCAACTGCTTCTTATTACAATTGGTCAATCAGAAGCTTTTAAAGGTTATTACATCAAATTCTGGAATATTCCAGACTGTTCAAAGAGACTCAACTTGGCGTATGTAAACATCTTACCCATTGGAATTTTTATATGGTGAATTAAAACTGAAATAAATCTGTACCTAATCTATTGTTTTAACAGCCTCTGATGTGAACAAAGTAGATAATTGACTTGCTGAACAAAGTGTATGGTAACATGAAATAAGTGGAGTTGTGAAAAACTGAGATGCAGCAACAAAAATGAAGCCTAGGTGTATGTAAATTTTTGGCCTCAACAGTACACCGTTATCCTGTCCAGTAATAAAATGGCAGTGACAGTGGCATGGAAGTGGCTTGTCAGTGTGCGTGGCAGTTGCTGTGGTTTTTAAACAAACATTTACACTTACTGGTCATTTTATTAGACACACCTACTTTGTTATAAAAATCCGAGCAACACCACTGTGTATGATGTACCAACACACACCCCTACACACACATACACACCCCTACACACACATACACACCCCTACACACACATACATACACACACACACACCTACACACAAAATCAACTGGCAGATCCTGGTCCAGATGAGGATTTGGCAGTCTATCTCAGCAAATTGAGCTGAGTATGTGAAATAAAATCTATACTCATTCGAATACCCCTTCACTATAATGTCAGTGTCACACTATGCTGAGAATAGGCCACCAGCCAAATCATTCCTGCTCAGTGCTGGTACTTTGATGAATGGGGTAGAGGGGGGGGCTGTCAAACTGAGCACAGCAATAGACTTTCCTAAAAGTCAGTGTATTCCTAAAAAATGTATTCAATGAGTGAAGATACAAGGTAGGTGTATCTAATAAACTGAATGTAGTTACTCATCGTTTTGCCACTTAAAACAAGCAGAGCAGAAAGCAAGGTATCAATGATTTATAAGTTTCATGTTCTCAGAAGACATTGTGGTAATATGTGATAGGAAGTTTTATGTTTTGCTCCAGCACCACAATAAATAGAAGAGTTCAGAAATGTCCTTCTAGGCCGATACACACAAATTCATTTGATCATACATGACATGTCCACAGGTCTAAATCAGCAATTGTTCTTTATCACAACACATACACCATATTAAATGTTCTGTTTTGCACTTCTCTCTTTTCCTTCCCCTGTTACCTCCCCAGCTTTCTTCATACTGTCCATCTCTTCTTCTCCGTCCATCACTAGTGCCTTCCAGGACTCCTGGTGCAGTCTCTCATTTCTCTCTGTCTGCTGTGCTGTAGGGGGTGCTGTGGCCAGCAGGGCAGGCGGGAGATGCTTGAACTCCTCCTCATTTATATCATAGTTCTCCATCTTATTTTCCAAAATCCACCAGCGCCCAGCAAACCCTACATCTAGCACACGTTCAGGCAACTGTGCCCAGGGCACGGAAAGCGCAGAGCACCGTGCCTCATACAGGCTGGGCTCAGGGTCGTAGTCTGCCACGTAGGCCAACGAGACGATGCCCAGGCTGACGTATCGCAAACGGCCCTCGTTGCGCAGCTTGGCCAAGCTCTGCACATGCCCATCCGATGTGCCGCTACGAATCCACGGAGAGAGGAGGGCAAGCTGGTTGGAGGTCTCTAGTATTCTAGACTGGAAGGACGTGTCATCTGGATTGGTGTAGTAACAGGCGTATGTACCTCCAAGCAAGGCCACATAAAGGCTGGCTTTGAAAGGGCGCTCATATGCTCCAACAAATATTTCACGGCATGCTTCCTTATAGTCACTCAGAAGACTGCGGCACCACATACCTGCCAAACAAATTTAGTCAGATTTAACAGATTTTAACTGACACAAGATCATTTATGCACTTTGTAATTGACTATCTTATAGCCCCCAAGGAAAGACTTGAGAGACATGATTTGATTCCATACATGGACATACTTCCTTTTGAAACAGGGAGTCAGAGTGAGGGCGTGTTGAAGTGCTTGACTGATTTACACAACTGCCAGTAGTGTTTGAGATGTCACACCCCCACTATCTCCTATACCTTCTGTTCCATAACCCATATTTATTTCTGTAAAGCTGCTTTGTGACAATGTCCATTATTAAAAGCACTATACGAATAAAACTGAATTAAACTGAATAACCACCAACTTGCACAAATTTCACATTTCTTCCAAATGAATAAACTCCAACCAACCGTTCTCAACAAAGAGATAGCTGGAAAAGGTAACAGTGTTCAGGAAGACGCACGGCTATAAACACACTGATGAGCCATGTTTACTGCTACAGAGCTGCTACTGTAGAGCAAGACCTGCCCCTGGGGGCGGGACATTTACTTGCCAGGGAGCATTTAATTGGATGAAAACAAGATAAGTACAGAATGAGCTAATAAACTATCAAATTAAGACAATTTTTAATTTTTTTTCTAAATATTGTTTTGGACAACAATACGATACTATATGAGACAGGTATTTAAAAAAAATAAATAAATTAAAAACACCAATTTTGATTTAAGGGGCACTGTTTTGGAAACACTAAAAGATTAGCTGTTATAGCAGGTAAGTGGCACTTTTGACCATACTGAAATATTGTAAGATTCATATTTAGTTACCTCAGAATTAATTTCATTGTGTTAAGCAACATTTTAGATGAGGATAAAGGAGCTACTTTACTTGTGCATGACAGTGACACACACAGTGACACACAGGCAGGGAGACAGGTGAAAAACAGATACACCACTGTGGATACGGTTAAAATAAAAATATTAAACTAAAACTCGTTATACCGCTAGTTAATAAACTCACCTGCACGACTGTTCAGCAGTCTCTCCCATCTTGTACCCTTGCTGGTAGCAGCAGCTGCAGTGGAGCACCATCTCCTCAAGGCAGCCATGTTAGCGTCTCAACCACAGCGCGCGTGCGGGATAAGAGCCAAATTGCCATCTGGTGGACAGACAGGGCGCTACGTAGGGTACAAGTGCCATTTATTTCACAGGACACATAGTGCACTTACAAAGGGAGTACGGAAGCGTTTGAGATTCATCCATTATTAGGGTCATAGGTTACATTGAACCGGAAGAACTGCTACATGTTTCCTGTTGGTAAAACACATTAAGCTGCGCTTTGGCACAGTGAAATGTAATTGTTTAAAAAAAAAAAAAAAATTTTAAATCTAAATTGCAATTTTTTTAAGGTTGTTTTTTTCAATAAGCGGATAATATTCCGTTAAATTAACGTAATTTATTTCCTAAAAATCAGCAGTGAATTGGATATCATTTTGGCTCTATTGTGTTTAGATAATTTTCTTTTTTTTTTTTTTTTTAAGTGTATAAAACATTATTACAGACATTAATTATGTTCTGTTGTCCTGTGTATAATAAGTGCGCCCTGCGGGTAGCCCACGAGCTTAGCTCAGTCACGTGACCATGTTGTGCTACCCAGGAACTGTATCAGCGAGTAGATGACGTGGAAGACGCGCAAGATCATTTTTTAAACCCCACGTTATTTGAATATGGTCCTCTTTACTCGTTAGGTTAGTTGTGTGTTCAGTTTCTGAAGTTATGACTGCTTAGCTATAGCTGTCATATTTCCTGTTGTGAACGAGCTGCTGTTATTAAAGGTCGGCTGAGAGGACTGACTGCTCCGCTTGTCAGGTTGGTGGCTGTTTATGCCAAAGGGGAATCAGTTTTTAGGTCAGTTTGCACTGATGAATCAGAGCTATCCTGTGGGGGAAACAGGATTTAATTTGGTGTAGCAGATAACAGCTGAGCTAAAATTGTGAAGTGCCAGTTGAGGGTGGTTTAGTCTAGTCTGTTGAATCATGTTGAATGATCACTGCACTGACTATAACGTTTTCTTCACAGTCACTGCTTAACCCTGATCTGCCCTGATCTCACACCATGGCTGATGAACTGAAGTTTCAAGGTGGGTGGTGAATTAGAGCCAGGGCTGAGGCATGCTTTTAGTATAGCAAGCTACACTATATGGCCAAAAGCTTTGTGGATACCTGACCATCACACCCATATGTGATCCTTCTCTAAATTGTTGCCACAATGCTGCAAGCACACAATTGTATAGAATGTTTTTGTATGCTGTAGCATTACAATTTCCCTTCACTGGAACTAACAGGCTCAACCCTGTTCCAGCATGATAATGCCCCTGTGCACAAAGCAAGCTCCATGAAGACATGGTTTGCCAAGGTTAGTGTGTAAGAACTCGAGTTTCCTGCACAGAGTCCTGATCTCAACCCACTGAACACCTTTGGGATGAATTTGAATGCAGACTGCACCCCAGGCCTCCTCACCCAACATCGTTGCCTGACCTCACTAATGCTCTTGTGGCTGAATGATCATATCACCACAACCATGCTCCAAAATCTAGTGGAAAGCCTTCGCAGAAGAGTGAAGGTTATTATAAGAGCAAAGACATGGGGACTAAATCTGGAGTGGGCTGTTCAACAAGCACATATGAGAGATATGGTCAAGTGTCCACAAACGTTTGGCCATATAATGTACAATCTGGTTCTCACACTGTGTGTTTTGCATGTTGCTGGATTTGCTAACAGCTTTACACTAAAAAAGAGGTACTAAGTGAGAAGTGACTGTCAGTAGCTGCGTTTACATGGACACTAATAATCCGATCGTAATTGGACTAGAAGCACAATCAGATTTAAAAAGTCACATGTAAACACGTCAATTGGAATGAATTGGCCAAAACCGATTAAAATTTCATTCGGATTGTAAGGGGTGGTTTAAACCTTTTCTAATCCGATGGAGAGGACATGTAAACACTTCATCGGATTGAAAATGAAACCAGATAGTTCTGCGCATGTGCAATGACGTACAAATCACGTAATGACGTATGACGCACGGCTGTCAGCGGTATTGGGGCTCTGAC
>CM040466.1:18931282-18955051 GCA_022758105.1 Pangasianodon gigas
ACCGATTAAAATTTCATTCGGATTGTAAGGGGTGGTTTAAACCTTTTCTAATCCGATGGAGAGGACATGTAAACACTTCATCGGATTGAAAATGAAACCAGATAGTTCTGCGCATGTGCAATGACGTACAAATCACGTAATGACGTATGACGCACGGCTGTCAGCGGTATTGGGGCTCTGACCGTAGCCTCACCAGGTGTTATGTACCCCTCCACCATTGAGCATAGTGTCATAAATGACTGTCATCCTAAAGTTCTTCTTCCACTCCTCGTCTGTGAAGTGGTGCAAGACGACGTTGTCCCACCAGTCCTTGCTTCGGACCCTCATCCACAGACGCCTTGTTCTGGGCTCGGGAAGGGGCATTTTAATTGCTTGATAAATACACGCAGTACCGCACAACACATCACGCGCTCGTCGGCTTCTAATTAGCAGCTGAAATAGGCAAATGTTAAGTCTGCTTTTTAAAACGAAAAAAAAAAGAAGCAATGGCAAGAGAGTGGCTGCTAGTATCTGCATGTTGGAACGGCGGGAAACGTGTATTCGTGCACTGTGCGCATGTCAGAAGATCAAATCCGATTCTGTCATGTAAACGCGCATATCAACCCGATTACTTTATTCAGTGTTCTTGTAAACACTGCGATCGGATTAATCAATCTGATTGATTTCATTCCAATTGAAACAAAAAGTGTCCATGTAAACGTGACTAGTGATCTATCTATCTATCTATCTATCTATTGTAACTACTTTATCCTGGTCACAGTGGATCCTATCCTGGGAACACTGGGCACAAGGCAGGAGAATTCGCCCTGAGTGGGACTCCAGTTCATTGCATGGCATCATGCACTTACAGAAGGGTCCAAAAGTCTGAGACCACATTGAAAATCTGTGATTTTTTTCCCATTTAAAATTGAAAATAAACAGAAGGTTTTAGTCCTTTTAAATGTTTTGGAACATTTAAGAAATTAAATGTTCAATATCCTCAATATTTAATATTCATGATTCTCCACTATTGCACTATACTATTTCCCTATTTAAATATCAAATTTGTGATACTGACCATGTTAACTGCTTTGTACAATGTCAGATTTTCCTCATGCCTAATCTCTTCTCTTGAAGCATGTGTTCAGATGACACACTGATGGATTTGATCTAAAATGGATCATAAATTTTTGCATAAACGTGTGGAGTCCATGCCAGCTTCAGTGCACACTGTCAAAGGAAAAAGGGGATGTTCCAAATACTAAGAAACTCTGAAATTCATGTAAATATTTTCACTCAAGTTGTTGTCAATAATATAGTGTATAATGAAAATTGTTGTATTAAATTAGAAAAGAATGCAAAATAGAAGCATTTTCACTAGTGCTCTCAGACTTTTGGACCCCACTGTACATTCACAAACTCATTCACACCTAAAGGCAATTTTACTGTAGCCAATCCACCTACCTGCATGTTTGGACAGTGGGAGGAAACCTGAGAACCTGGAAGAAACCCCTCACTAACACAGGGAGAACATAAGAAACTCCACCACAGTCAATAATCTAAATTCAGGATCAAACCAGGTACCCAGGAGTTGTGAGGCAACAATGCTACCCACCGCGCCACCATGCTGCCGCTGCTTTAAATAGATACACCGATGAGCCAAAACATTATGACCACCTGCCTAATATGCCATTGGTCCTCTGCATGCTGCCAAAACAGCCCTGATCTGCCGAGGCACAGATTCCACAAGACCTCTGATGGTGTGCTGTGGTATCTGGCACCAAGACATTAGCAGCAGATCCTTTAAGTCCTGTAAGTTGCGAGGTGGAGCCACCACAGATCAGACTTGTTTGTCCAGCACATCCCACAGATGCTCGATCAGATTGAGAACTTGGAAATTTGGAGGCCAGGGCAACATACTGAACTCTTCGTCATGGTCCTCAAACCGTCCCTGAACAGTGTGTGCAGTGTGGCAGGGCGTATTATCCTGCTGAAAGAGGCCACTGCCATCGGGGAATACCATTGCCATGAGGGAGTGTACCTGGTCAACCTGGTACCTGGTACCAGGTGGCACTTGTCAAATTGAATGTCCACATGTACAGGGTTTCCCAGCAGAAAACCAGGAGCACTCCACAAGCCTTGCTGTTTCAGAGACGTTCCAACCCAGTCATCTGGCCGTAATGATTTGGTCCTTGTCAAATTCGCTCAGGTCTTCATGCCTCCCAAAGCCAACACATCGACTATGAGAACCAACTTGTTCGCTTATCGTCTAATATATCCCGGACCTTGACATGCACCATTGTTATTAGATAATCAACGTTATTTGCTTCATCTGTGAGTGAACGTTTTGGCTCATCGGTGTGTATTAAATAAAAGAGATTTATGAAAAGGTTTGTGCTTAGCTTTCAGTACGTTATCAGAACAATGCAATAAAATACCATTTTCATCCCTGTTGACTATTCTGATTGAAAAAATCTTGTACACACTGCACCTACAGAGAATGTTTTGGTGATGCCATTTATCTATAATGGTATAGTATAATGTCAATAGTATGAGTATTATGTACAGATCTTACTTTGTACTCTTTTGGACCAGTATTTGATACTAAAATCAGTAAAGGATCAGTGCGGGTGCCAACTCTCGGCATGCTTCTGATAGCTAAATTATATGAGGCCATTGTGCTTTAAGACAAGTTGTATTCTCTGTTTATGTGCAAGGGCTGTGTTGTGTCAGCCAACATAACTTATTTATGGCATAAATAACATCAGTGGATTGAATTAGAAAATGTCAATACGTCAAATCCGATCAGATACCGATCCTCCAGCCCTGATGGTGATACTCAGTATTGGATTGGTACAGCCCTAATAAATGTCAGTTTTCATCTCATCATTATATAACTCTAATACTGGTATACACTACCAGTCAAACATTTGGATATGCTAGATATATTCAAAACAATTTTATTTGTGTAGCACTTTTAACAATGGACATTGTCACAAAGCAGCAAAGAATATAAATATAGATATATATGTTTATATAGATACTGTATATGTGTTTTATTGTCTTTAGGCATTTCTAGAAAGGGTTATGAATGAAATTTGTAAGACAAATATAAATATTACATCAAATGTAAATCAAAACTTTTTAAAATGGGTTTTTACTTAAAAGTAAATTGTTCACCAAACAACTTAAGACAAGCAGTAAGAAGCTCAAATGCCAGCTCAAAGCTTCATCAGAAGTACTGTTAAGAATTTAAAATGCAAAAAAAAAACAAACACATTTATAACAGTTTTCTTGATCACTGCATAATTCCATATGTCATTTCACAGACTCAATGTCTTCATTATTATTCTACAAGAGTGGAAAATAGTAAAAATGAAGAAAACCCTTGTATGATCAGGTATGACTGGTAGTGTAGCTATAAACCTGCTTTCCTGTATGTTTTCTACCTGTGCAGAGTTCGAGGAGGCTACAGATCTCCTGTTTGCTGACCCAGGCGCCTCCACAATCAGCATCTCCACTGCTGGCACTGCTGGTGCAGCTGCCGCCTCTTCCTCAGATATCAGACTGAACCTGTCAGATGATGAGGAGAACCAGCAGGAGAGCTCTGGGGTGCGTTTACCAGCCCAGGTCACACATTAAATCATTAAAGTGCTGGATCATGATTGCTTATTGTATTGTTTTAATTGCAGTTACTCGGAGGTGAGAAGCAAACCAGTGGCTTCTGGACATTTGAATACTATCAGTCTTTTTTCAACGTGGATACCGTGCAGGTATGGAACATCGGGACACTCAAATCTATTTGCAATTCTAATTTATGAATTAATCAATCAGGTTTTTTTTTTTCCTTATATGCATTAGGTGTTGGACAGGATCAAAGGATCACTTATACCTTTACCAGGACGAAATTTCGTCAAACATCACATTCGCAGTAACCCAGATTTATATGGTAAGGAACAATTATTGTTTTCTACTGTTACTTTTCAACCATTTCTAATCATTTGCAGCCAGATAGTCATGAAATATTAATTGCACATGTAATGCTTTCTCTACTCACAGGGCCATTTTGGATATGTGTCTCTCTCGTCTTTTCTGTGGCCATTAGTGGGAACCTCTCTACCTTTCTGAGTCAGATGGGTGACCCTCACTATCACTATAGACCACAATTCCACAGAGGTAAGACAGCACTCAGATGGAAAAATAATCTCATACATGTAAAATAATTTAACGAATGAGGAGTAAAACACTTTGGGATGTGCTGTTATTTAAAAATAATCGATTCTGGGGTGGTAACAGTAACTTAGGCTGTATCACACCACACCATCATTGATTATTTTCCTATAACAGCATGACCTGTTATGTTTTATTTTCGTTTATATCCTAGCAATTTGCCAACAGTTAGCATTCACCGGCCTCTTTTTCTCTCTCTCATAGTTACTAAGGCAAAAACTTATTGTTTGTTACAAATTACAACAACTCCTTACAGAAAACTTAATCAACAATTCTGTTTTTCTTTGTTAAATAGCAACATTTCAAATCTGTTTATTATGAGCCTTGGACTATGTGGAGCATCCACCATACAGGTCCATAAACCATATTAGAATGTGAGCATTAATATAAAGCTGTGATTTGCCAGAATTACTGTCAGCGCTACTTTAACACAAGATTAAACAGCTCCTTCGCACCCACTCGAGATTGAATTGGATTCAGTAAATTCAATTTGTGAATTCAATGGTGCTGTGGTAAAATTAATGTTAACATTCACTTCTTCATAATGAAGATGGATCTGTGGAAGTCCAAACTGCAGCCCAGCACAATTTCTGAAGCAAGAGGTGTTTCACAAATAAAATTGAAGTTGGCCACTATTAAGAAAGTTAAAAGAGATGTTTCAAAACAATAAGATTAATACTAGATTTCAGACAGAGTGCCTAAATTAAAATTCCAGAGGAGTGTGTTTTTAATTAGCTGATAATCAGTGGCTATAGTAAAGGTATACTCTGTATCTAGTGGGGAAAATCTATAAAATAATAATTTACATAGCAGAAAAGTGCTTAAAGCTCTCCTATTAACCTATCCACTTCAATTTAAAGCCAGGGACAATCAAACAGGCTATTGGATATAGCCTGTGGCCTCTGTATTTTATTTATTTATTTTTTCCTCCATCTGGCTGACATTAAGAACAGATTGAAAATAAGACCCTGTTACCTTGTAGGGTACTGAATCTGCCCTTTTTATTTATCATAGTGACGATTGCAGCACTTGCTGTGTTCCTGTATGCATGGCTCGTACCGCTGGGTGTGTGGGGCTTCATGACTTGGCGACAGAGCGCCGCACGACAGATGAGTGCTTACTCTTTTCTGGAGACAGTGTGTGTCTATGGCTACTCTCTCTTCATTTATATTCCTACTTCGGTAAGTTTGACCATTGCCAATCCCATTAGAGCCTCTACAACACCACTTGGAAACTTTGAGCGTATGTGTGGTAGCCTGGGAAAACCCTGTAGATGGACAAATTTTGAAATTGTCAAACATATAGATCTCAAACTGCAGGCTTTCCTGAACTGAAATGTGTTTCCCTTCCCATTCCAATTCCACTGAAAGACGCCCCATCTAAATCTACATTTGTCACCTAATCTACGTATGAGAAAAAAACTTGAAAGAATTATATGCTGTAAGGGAAATGAGTTATTGATTATCAGCATCATCCACGTCAGTCTGTCATGAGGTAAAAATCACTCACGGCATTTAAACATGAGCCTCATCATCGTGTCTTCACTCCACTGACGTCTGCTCATCATCTGTCGTCATGATGCAGAAATAATTGCTGATGAATGCAGTCAGTTCTGTTATGTTGACTAAATTTCATGTTGTTAATGTCTTTTACTAGCTCATTTAAGCATTTTTAAAACTTTGTGCACTGTCATCTGTAGACATTTTGACAGGTGATATCTGATCACAAACTGAATTGATTAGGCTTATGTCCATTTTTCCATGGCCATAGCTACCCAAAAATCTGGTCAGGAAAGCACACTTAATTAGCAAGGTTTTAGATATCTTCAGGCAGACTGACTGCATTTCCTGTTGCCTTAGTTAAACTGTGATGTTTACAGACTGAAAACCAAGGCAAGGTGAGAAATTAACCTGAACAAAATCATTTCCACATCATTTTGATAAAAACAAATTTGTGTATTTATAAAGCAGTGATGTCAAAGTATACTATCAGCAGAAAAACCTTATTAGTTTTTGCCATTTTTGGCTGTTTTCTTGAATTCAGCCACAGTGACATATCCAATGGGTTTTCCCAGACCGTCACACATGTATTTGTTTGTTTTTTTAATAAGTTGTACAGTGGAGCTCATTCTTTGTGAACATGACAAAATGACTTGCTATGGAATCTGTACCTCACACATTTCCCCACCTCTCGTTTTAAGATATTATGGATCATTCCATTCGGATGGCTGCAGTGGCTCTTGATTCTGATTGCCATGTCAGTCTCTGGCGCTGTGTTGGTCATCACCTTTTGGCCAGCAGTTCGTGACGACACCAAAACGACAGCTTTCTCCATTATGGCGGCCATTGTGCTGCTCCATGCACTGCTGGCCATCGGCTGCAAGGTGATTTGCTCATATATATGAAACTATTCATATAACCTACAGGAATACTTGCCTTGATTCCAGGTTATGAATCGGAACAATTCCCTGCAGAACTTAGTGATGAATATTAGACTGGAGAGTGACCAAAGTGAAGTGCTGGGTCTTACATACTGTGTGTGCCCAGTAGTATGTTTCTCTTTAAAACTGAATGGTGTAGGGTGTTAATGCAAAACCCAGCCTGGTCATATTCTGGTGTTCAGGATTATACATTACAAGTCAGTCTGGAAGTCGTTTTAGACACAAACTTAGGAGTCAGACTTCATTTCACTTAACTAGCATTCTGGCTCGAGTGTCAAGTTTCAGCCTATGAGATCTGTTTTGACCATGTATGAACGCTCACGGGCACCTATCTTCATTGTAACGTACTTGATCTCTTTGTTTCAGTTGTACTTCTTCCAAACAGCAGTGCAACCATCATCACCCATGTCTCCACCGACTCCCTCTGGCTCAAATCACACGGCACTGACCAATCTGAGCAAACCAAACTAACCCGCCGAAAGAGCTCGGGTTAGGAAAAAAAATATATGTTGCTATAAACTCCCCCTTTTTGTTATTGCACTACTGATTTAACAGCTAATAAGCAATATGGAGATGGATATAACTTCAGCTGCCATGGACTTTAATTTGTCTTTGGGTAACTGGAAGGTAAATCTTTACTCAGATTATAATGTATTATGCATACAGAGTTGGGAGATTTGTACATCTCTATACCTGGATTATGAAGTTGGGATACTGATGCTTATCACGATATGTCCTGTTACTATAAATACAGTATGAATTCATGTTGTGAATTTGCTGTTCTTTGTGAAGTATATGGAAATTGTTTGTTCTATCAGAGTCCTTTGTTGGGGGGAAAAAAATCTAGGTTTGTGTTAAAAACAAGAAATGTAATTGTGGATGAAGGCTCAAATGTGAATGAACTGTGAGTGAAATGTATTACATCTTGATAACTCTTGAGCTACACACTCCTTCAACCCAACCAGGATACAGTCTCTGACATCTATAATGTGCTGAAATCAAAAATGTGATGGAAAGTAATTAACTACACTTGGGTAGCTGTGATTACACTGGTGTTTGGGTCAGTCTTTTTTCCAATTAGAAAACATTTGGTCATTGCAGGGGGAAAAAAAAAAGATCTTTTTTGGGGCTGTTTCCAAATGTTCTGTTCAGGTTCCTTGCTAATTTTTAAGGCTCATTAACTTTATCATGACAAGGTAATATCAATGACATGAAAAGCAGGGAGGCTGCATTAGTGCAGAAAATAAGGGAATCTGAAGGTAACAGATTTGGAACCCTAGTATTTTTGGGGGTTACTTTTTTTTCTAAACAATTTGACACTTGTCCAGATATAGGAACAAGTGCCTTTAAAGTTCATACTGTTTTTTTTTTTTTTTTTAAGAATTGCTTTGGCACAAATAAAGTCTCTACCACCTGATTCCTTGTGGCGTGTCAGGGCTGCACAAAAGAACAGCCAGATTATCCAATTAAATCTATCCAAATGTCTTCCATTTCCTGTGGGGGGTGAGAACAATTGAAACTGGACAGTGTAGCTACACTTCAATCTGTGTGAAACTGCTCTCTGGTTACACAAATGAAAATAACCAACTATACAGTGTTTGGCCTCTTTTACACAAGAAGCCAGACTTTATAGGGAAGTCTCCACCAACATTTAATTTGCATGGTTGTTTTTTTTTTTTTTTTTTTTGTGTCTGTTTTTTTTGTGAAAAGAAAAAAAAAAAAAGCAAAAAGGGATTAATTCTACAAACTAACAGGACTTCTCTTCAATGAAAGTTTCTAAATCAAATCAAATCAATGGCTGAACAGAAAGGAAAAAAATATATAAATGGGTGACCGGAAGCAATGCATACCTTCTCAAAAGTCTTTCTCTAGGCAATGCCCAGCATGGGGAGGTAGGAGATGTGGGGACAGGAAAAAGGGGAAGGGTCAGGGGTCAGAGAGGTTTGACAGGTGAACTTTGATTACATTTACGAAAAAAAAAAAAAACAATATCATGACACACACAGGTCAAACAGAAGGGTCTGGGGGATGTAAACTAGGATCCTGCCGATCCAAACAATTGTCCTGCTGCAGTGGTCGATGGGTGTATGCAGAGCCTGACGTCCGGTTCATCAGTCCCCCTTCCTTAACTAATGCCTTGTGGAATCCATTCCAGAATTCCGGCATTGTGCCTGGAAGGCCGGAGAGTGTGTGGATGCAGACCTCTGGAACAGAAGAGTCCTCAAACGCTCATTAGCTCAATACATGGTTAGTTTCTGCTAACCTTGCTGTGCAGATCTCGAGGGGAAACAGCTAGCTGCGCACATCTGGGGTTGCACTATGTTTAAAAAAAAAAAAAAAAAAAAAAAAAAAAAAAAAAAAGAGAGAGAAAAAATAAAGAAAAATGTTGCTCCGGAATGGAAAGAGCTACAAGAATGTATCTAACTACTCTACTTTATCTATAGGCAATGATAGTTCCTGAATGTTCCTGGAAGCCAGAGAGGAAATCCAGCTGCATTGCAAATGTTTAGAAAGGTCAAGGTGAGACTGTATTTATGCCAATAGTTGATACTGTTGGGCAGCTTGACATGATGCAGAGAAAGCGAACAAAATAGAAAAAAGACGACCCAGGAACAGCAAGACAGCCCTGCCATAAATCTCAGGTTCATTACAAACGGTCCATCACTGACATTTCATTGAGTGTCTCTTGTATGAATGTACATCTGATAAGTATTTACTTTTTTTTTTTTTCTAAAAACTGTTCTGCAAAGAACATTCCGTCAAATCCCAAAGCTCAAGACAGTCCACTGCCTCCTTGTGGCTAATCCTGGAACTGCACTAGTGTGAAGAAGGAGGAGAGTGATGGCATCACACCCCCGACTGTCCAAGACAGAGCGAAGGCTGGCATTGTACGACGGGGGGTGGGGGTGGGTGGGACGGAAAGAGACAGAGAAAGAGGTTTTATATATAATTATATACGAATATACATCAAGACGAGAGGGAGGGAAAAGGTGACAGTCAGATGCTGCAGCACTGGATTTGGTAATCTGGTTTAGGCTGTGGTCAGTTTGGGAGGCTGGACATGCAAAGGGGGGGGGAAGCAGGCAGGAGCCTTAGCTCCCATAATGCATCGTGTTGCTGGGGATGGCCATAGGTGAGGCCATTGAGATGGCAGGACCACCCATGGTGAACTGGTTAGTGACGGGATAGTGGGTGCTGGTGCTGGTCGGACCCTGCTGGGTTGTAGCTCCTGGGCAAAAAAAAAAAAAAGAGAGAATACAACAATAATCTCACTATCACTATAGCAATTAGCCATGTACAACTGCAGAAATTTTATAGTCAGTGGAAACGGTAACAGTTGGCACCCTTAAAATAGAACAGGTGTCCTGTGTAAGAATACTGAATGCAGCAGATCTGACCAGAGAGTTCAGAAAAAGAACAAACATACCCTGGACAATTCCTGTGCTCATGATCGAGCCCATTCTGGAGTGAGTGTGGTTCACAATCCCCGTGTTTACTGTGAAAAGAGACAAACACTTAAGGCCTCCCTTAACCTTCTGAAAACGCTTTTTAAAATAGTGCATGGAGAGTGATCTAGGCCCTATTTCCATATATCTGTAAATAATAACAGCATAAATAACAGAAATAAGGATAAATGCATCATAAATCACTACGCGTCATAAAACCACAAGCGAATTTAGAATTGTTTTGTTGTCCTAGTCCCAAAAAGGCCAACAAGAAAATCCTAGCAGTTAGAAAGAAAAAAACTAATTTTACCAGAAATACAATAGCGTATTTCATTGTATGAGACTTTAAAACTTTTTTTTTTTTCTGGCAAGGCAAAAAATTGGCATGACTGCTACTTTAATTAAGATAAGATAATCCTTTATTCGTCCCCCGATGGGGAAATTTGCAATTATTTATTTGCAATAATTAGCATTTTGTCCATTTTTTTTTTCTATGAACCAAAGAGACCAGTCCTGCCCACTTGGTTTCTGTTGGCTTACAAGAGGCTTGCAAATTCACAGATCACTGCATCTTTCCCCGTCAGTTATTTAGCTTTTTTTTTTTTTTTTTCAGATGAATTTGCTGTGTGTTTGGTCTGACTGCTGCTTTTTCTGAAAAAATCGGAGTGGTTTTCAAGTGGCTGCTGTACCCCATAGCAAGACTTAAGACATAGATGTTGGCATCTATGCAGGTCATAATGGATGTCTGACTGCCCATCTGTGTGATTTTATGGTGTGTGTGTGTGTGTGTGTGTGTGTGTGTGTGTGGTGTCCGTGCATATCCGTACGTGCATGCGTGTCTGTACCAAGGGGGATGAGGTTGTTGTGGGAAACTGTAGAGCCACTGCCACCGATGACAGTGCTGAGGTCATAAGCTGCTGGCATTCCTGAGAAAAAGACAGAGATAGAACAACAGGGAAAAAGAGAAATGGATAAGAGACCAAATAAAGAAAAACAGTTTGCAAAGTCATGATCTGGGGTATAAACATCACCTATATAAACAAACACAGTTTTTAAATTCAGTTTGTTTCTGAAGAACTTCACACAGATCAGTATTCACTGGTAAATGTGTGTGTGTGTGTGTGTGTGTGTGTATTACCTGACACAGCCATGCCTTGGCTCATGCTATAGGCCCCCCCAGTGTTCCACATGTTCTCAGAGGGGGAGGTGTAGTGTGAGCCGGGAGGAGGGTTAGGGGTGGTGCCTGTGTATCTGTACAAACACACAGAACACACAAAAATGAGACGGTGTTTCCTGCTTCAAGAGGTCTGTTTAAACCGGCTTATAAACAAACATGAGTCATGAATATACCTCGATCAGTAATAAACATCCAGTTAAAAATACAATAACTCACCTGAAAAAGGGGTTCTTCAGATCCAGGAGGTTGCTGGACTTGGAGCCAGTCTGATCAACTTGAGCAACAATACTGATGTCATAGCTTTGCCTAGACCAAGGAAACGTTGTTAATTAAACTCTAAAATAAAACTACTTCCTGGAAAATGGGGAACTGGGAATAAACGTTAATAAAGTGTTGCAACCTCTTGTTGGCGATGAGCAGGGCCGTGCCCGACATGGTGTCCCCCGCTTTGGCGAAGAGTGGCGACTGCAGGAGACAGCGCACCTGATACCAATGAGTCAGGGGCTCAGTGGGCGCCGTGGAGAGCCACACTGTCATCCTGAGTGGGCAAAGAACATAAAATGGCTTTTTTTTTTCAGCCTCACTCAAAATTTAAAAATCGCAGTTATTCCTGCACTCAGTTTGCTCAAATAAGTCTCAGAGAAATATGATGGCACACAAAACTTACACAGATCCCATAAATGCAACATCAAACCAGAAAGCCAGGCCGTGCACCAACCCTGAGTGCATCATGTGGAACTTAAAGGGGATCTCTATCCTGGATGGGGAAGAACAAAATATATCATTCAAGAACCTGTTTATTCATTGAGCTTATGAAAATAAATGACATTATTGAATGATAAACCAGTACAAATCAGCATTATAAACATCATACTTATAAAGGTCCTCCTCTTTAGCTTCTAAAAAGTTAACTGTGTATTTCACAGATTTGGCCATCAAGATTCGGATGTCAAACGTGTCCTGAAAAGAAGACACAAGAAATCAAAGCATTAAGCATTCTGCAGAATATATGATCCAATGAGAAATAAGTGCAAGTGCTGCTAAAAATCCATCATCATAAAATGTAGATTCTTTCTCTAACAAGATAAACTGTTGCTCCTAGTGAATTCAATTCAATTTTATTTATATAGCACTTTTAAACAAAGAACATTGTCACAAAGCAGCTTTGCAGAAGTCTGGATATAGATTTAGGTCCCTAATGAGCACGCCAGAGGCGACAGTGGTGAGAAACAACGCTGAGATGACATGAGGAAGAAACAGACGCAAAAGGGAACCTACCCTCTTCTGGGATAGTGAGCTCATGAGTCATTACACTTCCACAACAGTGTGCTAAAGAGTCCAACAGCACTGAGTGTGTTCAAAGGATCTTCAGTAAATGTGACCCATAAACCCATACAAAAAAGCTAAACATTCAGCATCTGAAACTGAATTCTAAAGGAAACTCAATGATTTGTAAAATATGGTCTCACGAGTTTGGTATTTAATGATGTAGGTATATAATCTATTCAATCTTTTTTTTTTTTTTTTTAAAAAGCATTCGATCTTAATCCATTCACATTCATATATGATCAATTACAAATTGGGAAATGTGAATGCTAGGTAAAATAAAATGGCTTGTTATAACCTACTCAGAAATGATTAATAAAACACTGCAAATGTCTTGAAATGCCTTTAAACGACATCTAAAGACTTACCTCGTCCTAACATACTTAAATTAGCACTTATAAATTGCATAAATTGCAAAAATAAATTGAACTGTCTGAGCGCTTGTCTATTACCTCCTTAACAGAGTTTTTGAACTGATGGTATTCCTAGTTTGTGACCTAGCGAGCCAGTATCTGAGTGTATTTTGATAGACTTCAAAGCACTTTTGTAAGTCGCTCTGGATAAGGGCGTCTGCCAAATGACATAAATGTAAATGTCTTGACTTAAATTGTGACCATTCTTCCCCAACAGTGATCCAGCCGAGCTGTACACATTTCTCTCACCACAGACATGATAGTATTAAACGTGCATTAGGTAAGATTAGTCCATTTTTTTTCAAGATTTCTATGATTATTAAGTAGGTGATTTAGACATGATTTTTCAATGATTTTTTTTTTAAACTCTGTAAGCCTATCCAAAGGGAGGCCCATCCAAATATAAACAAGCATTTCGGAGCAGAAGTCAGCTTTCCAAATGGGTTTTCTCAGCCACATAATACTGTGTCCTGAGATCATGGATTAAACTGTTATTTTATTTATTTTTTAAATCATGTTTTACATATTTTGCAGGTTATTTGTACAAGTAAGAAATCAACTATTTTAATAGGACACCTTTGGACACAAAATGTACAGCTGAGTTCCTCTAATCTGTAAAATATGTTTTTACAGAAGCCTAAATTCCACATTGTAATTGAATAAATTGATTATTGCCTGCTTATAGGCTCATCGTACGGAAAGTGCGGTATTTGCTATCAAATGTGCTTTTCGGAATTTGTATTACATTTTATTTATTTATTGGTTAAACTGATTGATTTTAAGAATTACAGGCTTAAGTTTATATAAGAATCAAAATATCACGCTCCCAAATACACCGTTCCATCACCCAGCTCTGGTTGCTGTGAAAATGCAGCAGCCGCTCCTACAGCAACACTGCTGAGAACGAGCATATGCCCGCACATGCACACACCCACACACACACTCCCTGTTCCAACTCTGTCTCCACCTACTATGCCTACATCTAACTTGTATAATGTACATGCACACCCAGTCTCCACAGTTTACAATATTCTGTTTACCACAATCGGCTGTCTGAAGTACTCATCTACAGCAGCTCCCCTCAGTGCAGACAGATCCACCCCATGGAAAGATGGCTGGTACCTTAAAAACACACAAAACACACGAGATGAAATTTAAGGATTTGAAAATTGTATCCATTAATGAATCCTGACCTCTTGGGCCACAATCATCCACTGTTTTTGCTGCATTTTCCTGCCCAGAGCATGTCATGCCCTTTCTCTTGTCTTTATTCTGGTGCCTCGTCGATCCTGATGCTGTGTGCACTGTTTTGTATATTTATTGCCCTGTGCTGCACTTGTCAACCTTCTTCGTATGTTTGCATATTGCTTGTACTGTGCAAATTTGCACTTTATGCAGCCCTATATTCAGAGGCTATGAGTACATTCACATACACAAAAGTAATCTGCTGCGCACACACACACAAAAAAAATTGCAATTATTAACATGCACAATATATAATGTCTTGACTCGAGGTCACTGGCTACTTCAAGTGTGCTAATTGCACATATTAATAAAGTCCTTCCAGCTTGCTCAGAGAGAAGCTTTTTGAAGAAATAGATTTTTTTTTTGCACATGCATAGATGTAGAAAAACAAAGGATTATCAGATAGGTGGTGTATGTGCAGCTGATTACTGGGCTAAAAAATATCATATTTCTGGAAAGAAATACGTACATGCACATTTCGTATTTCCGGAAAGAAATACGTACGTGTCTATCGTATTTCTGGAAAGCAGCATAATCTGAGTTAGGATTCTTTATTATGCAGTTTACCATTTGTATAATCTATTAACTGCCAAAAGCAGATGATTTAAAGTGTGCTTTCACACCACTTAGTCCATAGCCCAAATTTCTTTTAATTTGCTATTAATATATAAACTTGCTTATAAAGCAACAGAACATATGGCATTTCTGCAGCACTACAGCTCTGACATTTGGCTGTTTGTGCCTCACAGCTACAAAAAAATATGACCTGCAAACCATGACCTTCAAAACATGTTTGGTTCACGTCCTGCAGTTGAGTCAATTCAGAGTCAAATCAGAGTCAAATCAGTTTCTCTTAGAACAGGACTGACACTACCTCACTCAGATGCTATTAGACTCGCTGTTTTGTTCTGCACCTGAAAGTGATGGCTGTATTCTCGCTTGCTTTAATAAAGCAAGGAGGAAAACGCACCAGGGTTCAATTCAAACGGACAAATTTTCAGGAAAGCACCGAGTGACGTCAAGCACTTATCACCTGACCAATCAGTGGTAGCTCAGGCAGCAAGAAAAAAGAACCATAATGGAGAGCTCAGTGCCAGTGTAAACATCAGACTTGTTAATGAGTGCACATATACAGCAGTATTGCGTGACAAATTCGAGATTTCAGTGTTGCAATGTAACTAGCCATAACAACATATTAGCCATAACAGCTAATGTTGGGACATTCACTGGTATCAGAGGTCAGTCACATTTTAAGTGCAGCTGTTTGCAGTATTGTAAAAGCTGCTCAGTTTAGAAGTGTCTCCTTCTCTTAATTTCTGCCTCCACAGTTAATGCAAGTACTCTCTTTAGGATACGCCTTAGGATAAATGTTGAGAAATCACACTCTGTGCTGTATCATGATTCAGGTTTATGTACACAGTTTGATGAGAAACTACTGGTTCCCACTAAAGATGCTCACCAGAAGTTGGCTTTGGTGAACTGCTCCATGTAGAGCTGCTCGTCTGTGAAAGGAGCGAGATGGACATCGCCAATGGTGGGGAACATTTTACCTAAAAAAAAAAAAAAAAAAAAAAAAAAAAAAAAAAAAAAACCAATGTCAGCAATTTACAGGAAACAACGCAAGACCCTGAGCCTGAAAACACACACTCTCACTACTAACCATTTGGTTTGAGGAACTTCTTGGCATGCAAGTAGCTCTCCAGCATCCTCTCATTAAACAGCATATAGCCCATGGGTTCGGAGATGATGATGTCCACCTGCTCAGGTAGGGTGACCTCCTCTACCTTTCCTGGGATTACTACCACACGCTCCGTCAACCTGTTACTGTTCACCAAAACCTACACAGCATACACAAACGAACACGTCCAAACATCCATTTGAATGCTTGCATGAAGATACTGAGTTATTGTGTTAAAATGACATATAGACTGAACAGAAAAGTGTGTATGGAGTTGCACCTCTGCGTGCTGAGCCATGGTGCTGGCCTCCACAGCATACACTTTACGCGCACCAGCCTGAGCTGCAAAAAACGACAGGATCCCTGAGCCACATCCCACGTCCAACACCACCTACAGACAGAGGATCAGAGGGGGAAAAAAAAACAGAAGGGTAAAATGGCTGCATCCAAACCACAAGATTAATCCAGTATTAATCTTTAATTCCTCCTGCAGTAATAAGCAGGGATTTCAGAACACTAGGTCTTTTGTGAACACACTACAGAGAACTTCATGTTCAAAACCAAAAAATGGCATTTTAAATAGAACAAAGGCTGTAAGTCTACTGCAATTTTTCAGCATGGACAGCAGTTTAGCAGCAATGCACAACCAATTTATTACAGCGATAGAGATTTACAGGTGAGGCATCAGAGTAAATTAAGATTACACATCATCCATGAAAGAAAAAAGTCAGTGTGGCCACCACACCTCATCAGCAAACTAACAATTAGTGTCAGTGCTGGTCAGCAAAAAAAACAGGATGTGCATTTCCACAAGGAAATAATCTCAAACCTCAATTTCAACTCAAAGAAAGAAAGAAGTTATATATACACACTACAAAATCACAAGAAATAACCATTATTATTCAGCAAAATAATCATTTTGCTGAATAATCTACAAAATAAGGTTTGAACAGTGTCTATATATTAAGTAGTTCAAGCGGACCTAATACTAGAAAAGTGTTATGATTAGGCTGTGATTAGATGCGATTTGTCCTCTCATTGTCCTCTTTTGCGAAAAACAAAAAACATTGAGTGAGTGACATTTCTGTGGTTGGAAAAGCCTGGTTGATAAGAAAGGTCAGAGTAAAATGCTCAGATTTGTTCAAGCTGCCAGGAAGGAGCTTACTAACTCATATAATCACTCTTTACAAGTGTGGTGAGCAGAAAAGCATCTCAGCATGCTCAAACTTTGAGGTGGATGGCCTACCAATGGCAGACCACATTGGTTTCCACTCCCATTAGCCAAGAACAGGAATCTGAGGTACAGGCTCATCACCCAAACTGGACAGATGAAGATTTTGGGGGGGGGGGGGGGGATTGGGGTCGACATGGTCTTTTTCCAGTCTTTAAATGTCCAGTTTGGGTGAGTCTGTGCCCATGATAGCCTCAGATTCTTGTTCTTGGCTGACAGGAGTGGAACCTGACATGGTCTTCTGCCCATCCACCTCAAGGTTCGATGCGTTCGATACGTTCTGAGATGTTTTTCTGCTCACTACGGTTGTAAAGAAGGATTATTTGAGTTACTATAGACTTCCTGTCAGCTCAGACCAGTCTGGTCATTCTCATGAACAAAGTGTTTCAGCCATAGACCTTCCTCTCACAGAATGTTTTTTGTTTTTCGCAGCATTCTGGATAAACTCTAGAGACTGTTGTGTGTGAAAATCCTAGGACATCAACAATTTCTGAAACACTCAAACCAGCCCATCTGGCACCAACAACCTTGCCACAGTTAAAGAGATCACATATTTTCTTCATTCTGATATTTGATGTGAACATTACCTGACGCTCTTACCTGTATCTGCATGATTTTTTGCAATGCACTGCTGTCTCATGATTGGCAGATTAGATAACTGTATGAATGTGCAGGTGTACAGGGGCTCCTAATAAGGTGGATGGTGAGCATACATACGTGTATATCAGGAATAACCCAGTGCAAACTGTGAAAAATACCTTGTCCTTGAAGTCGGTATGGTTCTGGAGAATGGCCCGTTGATAAGTTCCAGTTCTAACATAGTCCTGCATCATGTTCTGCTGCTGAGAGAGATAGCCATAGAACTGAAGGACAACAGAAAATGGAGAAAAGGGAATTTTAGTACATTTTTAAATACTGACCCACACAGTCACAACAGCACATGTAAAACATCACCCTTCTACGTGAACCATAAAGGTGAGGCTTGACAAATAAAAATGTAGAAAAACACTGAACTACATAGAGTCAGGTCCAGAATTATTGGTAAAGACAGGTTAAAAAAAAAAAGAAAAAAAAAAGGTTAGAAAAGAAAGGTCATGAATATATATATATATACATATATTGTAAATTCTCCTGAGTGTTTAAGTTCTCCTGGGAATCTTTGTTAGAATATGCATTATGGACTCCATAAAGTACCAGGAGCAAATCTGCCTGCTTCTACCGAAGCTACAATTGGGTCATGGTTGAATCTTGAAGCAGGACAGTGATCCAAAACATACAACCAAATGCACAGAAGAATGGTTAACATCGCAGAGAATCAAGCTTTTCACATGACCATCCCATCCTCTAATCTAAACCTCATTGAAAAGCCACAGGGCGAGCTGAAGAGGAGAATCCACAACAGAAAATTCAGGACCCTGGAGGATGTGGAGTGATTCTTTATTGAGAACTGATCTCAGATTCCATGCTCTCTTCAAGCATTATATAGAGAAGCTTCAGAGATGTTGTTTTGGCAAAAGGAGGCTGCACAAAGTACTAAATGGAAGGGTGCCAATAATGGTTTTGTTAAAATATTTTTATTAAAAAGCTTTGTTGAATTAGAATACATTTATTTCAACTGAAGAGTAGAGTTTCAGTGTAATTAGCCACAAAAAAATTTTTTTCATACCCATCCTTATCAAGGGTGCCAGTAATTCTGGAGCTTACTATAATGCACATAATCACACACACAAACCCGCAGTCTCCCAGTCACCAGGTGTGAACTGACCTGAAAGTACTGTACAGCCGATGACTCTTCCGTCCTCTCGCTGAACACTGAGTGCTCATTCACATGGCCACGACAGTTCTTCAGCAGATTGTAGAATGAGGAGAAATCTGAAATTAACCAAAGCAGCAGGTTAAGAGATGATGACAACTGCAAATACACTATATGGCCAGATGTTTGTGGACACCTGACCATCAAACCCATGTGTGGTTGTTCAATATCCCATTCCAGATTTAGTTCCCCTTTGCTGTTATAATAAGCTCCACTCCTCTGGGAAGGGCTTTCCACTAGATTTTGGAGCATGGTTGTGGGGATTTGTGTTCATTCAGCCACAAGAGCATTAGTGAGGTCAGGTACTGATGTTAAGTGAGGAGGTCTGGGGTGCAGTCGATGTTCCAGTTCATCCCAAAGGTGTTCTGCAGGGTTGAGGTCAGGGCTCTGTGCAGGAAACTCGAGTTCTTTCACACCAACTTTGACAAACCATGTGTTCATGGAGCTCGCTTTGTGCACAGGGCACTGTCATGCTGGAACAAGTTCGGGTCTCTTTAATTCCAGTGAAGGGAAACTGTACAGCATACAAAGACTCTACCACAATACGAACACTCTGTGTGTTTCAAATGATGAACAGTTTAGGGAAGAACTACATTTGGGTGTGATGGTCAGATGTCTCAAACTTTGGGCCATATAGTGTACATTTTTCCTAGTTTTAGCAGCACCTGTATAAACTGCGGCTTCACATTAAACCTACTCAGCTCAAGTCACTAGTCAAGTATGCTTATAACTGTAATAACTCTAACAATAGCTGACTGCATTGTTATGTGCTCACACGTATGCATTCTAATGCCACATTTCTTGTGGGTTGATCATTTCCACAGAAAGCTTCAGGAACTTTTTTTTTTCCCCCGCTGTGTGTAGGCCAACAGATCGAGAGACTGTTACCTGAGGGGGAGGCGAACTGCAGAAGCACACTGTTACAGCCCAGTGTTATGATGAAGGACTGCTTCCCCACACGACTGCACTCCGTCTCCCGTGACACTGAACACTTAAACACGCTCGCCTCCTCATCTGCAGAAAGAACATACATTAGAGGGTCAAAATATAGCCATCATATTATATCAGGGGTCAAACTCTCCCAGACCAGACACTGTTTGGGTCAATAACCCCCCAAGCCAACCCACCAAACTATCACACACTTTAAGAGATACACTGTTTCATATGCCTAATTCTCAGACACTCTTCTCTAGTCACTCACTCAATTCACACCAGTTTCCAATTGTGTAGCTTTGAAATAAAAGATGCCAAAACAAAATAAAACATTACCGGATGCTTGTAAAAAAGGCTCTAGCATTTAAGAGAGATTCTTAGCTGATCCAGGATTAAACCTGATGCCAAACAAGATTACCTAATGCTATTGATAGCTCACATCAACATACTGATCCAAGTCCTGTACTTTAAAAGGCATGGGTGGATGCGTGTAACTCGGTGCTCCACCAGGAACGGCTACACGTCTGAAGAACGACAGCTTTGAGATTTCAAAACCACTTCTGCAATGTATAATTAAAAATAAAAACGACACTGAGTAATTATTTAAATCTAGTTTTACTAGGAATTTGAGTTGGTATCTGTTTTCAAAAGACAATTACTGCAAAAGTTTAAAGCATAAAAAAAACATCACACACAATGGTAAAAGTGAACAGCTTTATTTCTGCCTCAGAGATTTCCACTTCTGCATTCACCCGTGTTTAAAGCACCGCATGTGCATCTATTTCTCTATTTCAAACCCAATCTGCTGACACTTTTACAGCTGCAGCTCTAAGCAAAACTAAATCTAATAATTGCCTCAAGAGCTGCTTTATCCGGTGTTAGTGTATTACTTAGCTCCAAAGCATACATAGGCATGGACAAATCACTAGCCCAGCCACTCAGAACAAGCAGAAATCACGTCTGGGTTTTTGATTCACAGGTCTATTGTTCATAAAGCTCTCCTACTATAAATAAGTCACTAGACAGACGCAATAAAATCTTTTATGTGCAATGCAAGAACAGAACACCTTAGCTACAATGTTGGCTAACAACTAGCTGATTTGGTGTTGAAGGCACATATGTGATGTGCTACATTAGAAACTTTACTAGAAGCAGATATTAATCACAATCATTTCCCTTTGTCTGTATTAATGCACTTAGAGGTGAAACAGTCAATTTTTTTTTTATTACTTACTCGCACAAATAGCCATGGAAGATGCAGAACATGATTTAAAAAAAAAAAAAAAAAAAAAATGCATTCAACTGTGGTCTTAGCAAATGTTTATTAAGTTGCAGAGAAAACCTGTTTGGAAAACTGGCTGCTTGTTTGTGTTTGGATTGGCCTTCTATCAGTCATTTTATTGACACTATATGGGCCACTGTAGATCTGGGGGCAGAGCTTCATGAATATGGGTGGGAATCATTCAAATGTCAAACCCACCTAACTGTTAGGGACCTGATCTTGAGAAGAGAAGTGGGGGAGGAAAGAAAAAAAAATAAAAAAAACAACTAATCTTACCCAGTGCACCTTTAACTAGCTGACCAGCTCGCCATACATGTTGCTACATTCTGTTAGCTACCACTTTTTAGCCTAGCCGTTTTACAGGTTTGGTTTTCAACCAAAACCTGAAACTGGAGTTTTTACTTGCCTGATGTTCTAGCTAATGAATTTATCATTTGTGCGTGTGTTCTTAGACAGGCCATGTGTCTGGCCGCTTTAGAAACACAGCAGCAGCAGTCAGTAAAAAAATTTTCTCAGACACAAGGATGTACTGGAACTGAATGTTCATTCAACTATACAAGAAATGTCAAAATATTGGAGTTGTTGAACATATCAAATCTTTTGTCTGGTCGCACAGATCAATCAACCAAATGGTTCAGAAATTTTCCAGTGAACTAAAAAGTTGGCAAAAGAAAATGTACTTCTTCTTCATTGTTTTTCAGCAATGATGATACAGTATATTGTACCACACCACTGTTGGTCAGAAGGTGTTGTTTCATTCTCTATAACAGCAGCTCTGACCGTAGAGCCTGCTGTAATTTAAATCATGGGTTTATATTAATGCACTAATTTTGTGTTATTTCTATACTAACAGCTCGATCACACAAACTTGTATGTCAGATGATCCAAGACATAACCTACAGCTGCTAACAATAATAATAAGAAAACAGTTCAATTCTTGATATCATTGAAGGCAACATTTATTTAACATTCATGGAAGGAGTCTCCAGTGTCCACACTTTGCAAAGGTCAGTATGTTGTTTCTGGTACGGAAGAGATTTTCAACATTTTCTGTCTTATTAACTTCGAGAGAGAGGAAAAAAGAGAGGCAGGTGATGGAACGTCTGTTTATAGCTCCTGTAATGTAAGTGAGAACTTGTCTCACACATATTCTACAACGTTAATTACAACTATAAACGGTTAAAAAGCACAAGGTGTCGTTCATTAATAAATTAAAAATTTTAATCTCTGGTAAATTGCTGTGGTTTAGGAGGTGCTGTTATTGGAAAATAATCAACATTGGGATGGGAACAGTAACCCCACTTTGCGCCTGGCCGCATCACACCATCTCGCCTCTGAAGAGCACACCCAGGCGTTTTATTCCTTACTTAATCAACGCCTTCTGACCAATCAGATTTGAGAATTCACAGCAAGCACTGTGGTATAGACTAATTTCCCATAAAATCAAGGATGCAGAACCACATTACTCTTCTACTCTTGAAATTCACTCATTAGCCCTATCCGGACAGGATTAAATTTACATGAGGGTCTGGGCTAATTTCCTATTTCACAGGCGCTCCTCTGTGATTTTAGTTCCTCACGGATCGGCCATGTCGGTGTTTTTCTCCTTCTTCCACTGAGAAATTTACAGGCCGAATTACCTACTTTTTTTTACCTACTCAGTGGTCTTTTGATAATTTCATCATGTTGTGAATGAAGCATGATCGTATGACGCACGCGAAGCAAACATCCCGGTTCATGGGAAATAAGCCCTATTCGGATTGGATTAGTTTATCAGGGCAATGTCAGTAGTAACACATCTCCTCAGTGATAAAACCCTTGTATACAGATAGCAATAAAATTACCACAGGAGGAGTGAGTTTCTTGCTGGCTGTATTTCTACGAACTTGGATGTTTGTGTCACATGATCGCCACTCACAAGAAGCATCCATTTTTCATTTGATAAGTCGGAAAGTGTTTAGTATAAGGCTGCACAATAATTAAGAAAAACGTGATAACTTGTTAAATTATGCAATATGTGGTACGATAATGCTACAAGTGTGTAAAATCAATTTAATTTTTATATTTTTATATATATATATATATATATATATATATATATATATATGTGTGTGTGTGTGTGTGTGTGTAAAACTAAAAATAACAACCAACATACATTCTTCTGAGGAAGAGAAAGCATTCTCTGCTATCTGTGTCACCCTAAAACTTTAACTTTCAGTAACTTTTTGAAGTATTAAAATCCTTCAGTTATCGCAAAGCCCTTGCGATATGCATATTGTGATATTTTGAACATTTTGATATATTGTGCAGCCCTAATTTAGTAATACAGCATATAGGAACAATCAAATATATTTTTTCCCCCAACAACATCTGAGGCGACGGCTGCGTAGGATCACAGACATGTGCGTCTGGATGGAGTGAAAATGATCAGACGACTGCTGAGTTTGGTGAAAAACAGCAGGTAATTTGGCCTGTAGCTTTCCTCAGAGGAGGACGGAGAAAAACACCGACATGGCCGATACGGATGGAAATAAAATCCACAGACGAGCGCCTGTGAAATTTACCCCAGGTCATTT
>CM040466.1:18964605-18982658 GCA_022758105.1 Pangasianodon gigas
TTTTTTTTTTTTTTTTTTTTTTTTTTTTTTTTTTTTTTTTTTTTTTTTTTTTTTTTTTTTTTTTTTTTTTTTTTTTTTTTTTTTTTTTTTTTTTTTTTTTTTTTTTTTTTTTTTTTTTTTTTTTTTGCTATCTGCTGTTGCTATAAGCATGAGCTGTGGATGCTTGTGGCATGTGAAGCTCACAGCCATGTCATGGTCACAAGCTTACAATCGACAAAGGGCTTCTCTGTTCCAGTGGAGGAAATACCCGGATGTTGGGTTACTTTCCCCAGTTACTACTAATAAACGTTTCATTTGGAGAGTTGCACGGTTTCAATGAAAACACATCGAATTGAAATTAATCTTTAAAAAAAATATGAATGTTGAGATTATGTGACAGCTGGTATCTTAACCTTGTATAGAGATGCCAATTAAGTAGTTGACACGATAATAAAAACATGATAAAATTAAAAAGTGGGAATGGAGCAGGACAGGTGTATGTAACTGTAGCCTGAAATATTAACATTCGCTTATATTGTCAATAATACGGCCGCGTTGTGTTTATGAGTAGCAATGTCCGGCTGAGGAAAACATTTAAAGTATAGCTTTTACATTAGTTTCAGGCTGTTAATGGTGAAACGAGAAGTTTATCCAGTCACACCCTCACAGCCAGGTCATTTCCTCACTTCTATCGAGCTAGTTTTAGGTTTGTTTTCAGACTTACCTTGATTCTGCGGACGCTTGCCTCAAGCCGCAGCTGTTTGACAGCTTTCTGGGCGAGAAGCAGGTTACTGCTGTTGGCGCTGTTGTTGGACATTTCATTCAAATGTCTGCTCCGAAGAAACACTGAAAGAGTAAAAGAGTGCACAGAGACACACTCTGCTCCTGAGTGGCTCCACAGCGCCTCTCTGCACAGCACCACTTCTCTTTCCAGTCCAACAGTTTCCACCAAGACAGAAGAATCAAACAGCAAACACACACCATGTCATGGGTCTGCTTTGCAAAACCTCATTCTCTCCAGAATCAAGACCTACAACTGTAAAGAGGAAGAAGAAAAATATTCATGTCTGCCATTCTGTTTTCTCCTTGTGAAAGGGGCTCCCATTCACTTCTGTCTCTTCAGCAATCTGCAAAGATTTACTTCATAATGGAAATAATATTGTTTAAACAAAAATTTGCATGTATTTCCAATAAGGAAGGACTAAAACACTTGTGGGGTGTGCTGTCATAGGAAACTAATCAACGACAAAGCAGACCAAGGTGATGCTGCGTCTCAATTCGCTTACTATCCGTCCTAAATAGTATCCGAGATTAGAATTAGCGTGTCCCAAATCGTAGTGTGTTGAAATGAGTTTCCCAAAGGTACCCGGATGGTCTACTATTTCCAGTAGATTTTTGAAATGTGGAACGAAAAGTGTGGACCCTTTTTTTGTTTAATATTGAAACTCTTTGCGTGAGGGAGGAGGAGTTTTGTGACAGTTTGCTTCGCCGAATTCAAGGATGCATTTTAGAGAGGTGTAAATGAAATGTGGACAAATAAATCAAGGGAATGGGAAGTGACATAGTATAAATTATATAAGGAATAATGAATGAAAGAAGCTGAAATGCAGCGAGGAGTTTGTTTGCAGTGACAGTGTGCTCTTCCGTTACACTACGTGTTAGTATGTCCCAGCACTTTCATACTATTTTGCTACACGCTCAAAATTATGTAGTTTTTCATCACAAAAAGAGTACATACTTTTAGTGCATAGTATAAGTAGGCGAATCGACTTGAATTGAGTAGGCAAGTGTCACATGGTGCTGTACTGCCTCCACTGTTTACACTGGTATTGCACCATGTAGACGCGTTCATTTCTGAGAGCGTGCACAAGCAACGCAGGATACGCGTGGTGGCCATCTTATGTGGAAGGCCATGCAGTTCAAAAATACATGATTTTTTTTTTTTTGACACGTAAACAACACGTTAAAACGTGCAAAGTGTTGATTTTTTTTCACACGTTGACAACACGTTATTTGTGCGTTGTTAACAAAAAAAAAAATTGCGTATTTTTGAACTGCATGGCGTTCCATAATCTTGCGTACGCATAGTTTTTTTTTTTTTTTATTGAACAATTGTCATGTACAAACAACATGGCAACAGCAATACATTCTTTATATCGGAACGGTAGGATCAGGTGCATAAAAGGACAAATCAAACAAGCTAGAGAAAAATTAATAAATGAATTAATTTAATGGGCTAGGGCTTTTTTTGTAAATTATATTCTTCTATTATGCTAAAAAGTTTTATTGCAATGTTTATTTTTCATCACCTTAAAGGCTTTTGTATAAGAAAGAAACCCATTATAAAATACACAAAACATAGGTTTCATTTTGACTTATGTGTATAAAATTTTCCCAGAGTAAGAATGTTATTATCCAGAAAGTCATCTTTGTTACTGTTCATAACAAGTCCATAGACAATGTCCTTTTGAGAAAAGTTTCTAAGATGAGGAACCTTTGTGTAAAGCCAATCTTAAATATCAAACCATAAAGCATCTCCATACATACAGTGTAAGAATAAATGAGCAGTAGTTTCAGTATTGCCACAAAATACACATTTTCTGACTTCAGTTCCTTCATCTTTGTTTCTTTGTAAGAATTCACTGGATGGATATACGCCGTTTAAAATATTTTTAGAAAATTTAATTAATATTTTTAAATATTTATTTTAAATATTTTATTTTATTTTATTTTATTTTATTTTATTTTATTTTATTTATTTATTTATTTGAGAAAATTTGTGAAATCGAGTTTCTGTAAGCTATTATATGATATGAGATGTTATCAGACATATTTCTAACTGTTTTGTTTGAGAATTTAATTCCATTAAAGTCACAATTAAAATTTGTTAGAGACACGAAAAAAATTCCTTTAATTAAACATATTATAGTGTCTCGGATTGCTTTGCGCATGCGTAGTACAGCACGTTGACTCAGCATTACTCCATAGTGCCATCTAGCGGTCAGACTTTCACTTTGCGTCATCACGTGACAGGTCAAAAGAACTACATCCGGGGCAGGCGGTTGGGTCAAAAGGAGAGGTTTTGTACTTTATAAACATCATGTTGTTACGAGTGAGTAAAGTATAAACGTATTATAAATATATGAGTATGTCTCAGTCTAAATAATCGTATATTTAGATATTTTATTTGTTTAAAGCGCTAGCTTATGCGTTTGTCTTGTGCTGTAGCAGCAATGCTATAACGAGACATGCGTTTTAACGACAGTTGCAGTTACACAAATACATGTATACAGGCATCATTATCAAAACTGTGTCCTGAAATGTCCCTGTCTGGTGCCTGTGTTTTTCAGAGAGTGTTACAGTGTAGTGTATCTGCACTGAAGAGCAAGCATTCATTTCATCACAGTGCGTCGTGGAGAAATCCTCTCATCCCCATCGTTATAGAACAGACAGTAAGTCTCTTTCAGCCTAAACTACTAACTACTCACATGGGCTGAGCCTGAAATGTCTGCTTAAATGTCGTAGAAGTTTGACCCAAAGCAGCTTCGCAGAAATCCGGATGTAAATGTAGATCCCTAATGAGCTAGCCAGAGGTCAGGGTGCCAAGGAAAAACTCCCTGAGAAGCCATGAGGAAGAAAACCTTGAGAGGAACTCATCCTCTTCTGGGGGACACCGGTACTAAGTGTGTTGAAATGATGTTCGGTATGAGCGTCAGGGTCTTTACAGGGTGATTACAGCAGCAGTTCTTAGGTACACGTCTACAGTATTCAGGTAAGATTATCCACTGAAGAAAGCTTATCCACAGCCATTTTTTTAGGGTATCTATATGGGATCATCCACAACAGCCAAACAGTGAGTCGCAGAAAAAAAGTGCAGAAAGCTCTAAACAGATGTAGATCTTCAGCATGAATCGGGCAGGTCTGAGGAGTGAGAGGAGCCACAGTAGTGGAAGTGTGTCAGGATCTGGCACTGGCATCACATCAGGAAACAGGACTTTTTCCCACAACTCAGGCCATTCTTGTTACTAGTACTAGACATTTCAAATGTGCCCAGTTTTCCAAACACATTGTAAACCTCACTTTAAAGAAAAAGTCCATCCTGAAACACGTTATATATACACTGATCAGCCATAACATTAAAACCACCTGCCTAATATTGTGTAGGTCGCTCTTGTGCCACCAAAACAGCTCTGACCCATAACTTCCAGGCATGGACTCCACAAGACCTCTGAAGGTGTGCTGTGGTATATGGCATCAAGACATTAGCAGCAGATCCTTTAAGTCCTGTAAGTTGTGAGGTGGGGTCTCCACGGATTGGACGTTTGTCCAGCAAATCCCACAGATGCTCAATCAGATTGAGATCTGGGAAATTTGAAGGCCAAGTCAACACCTTGAACTGTTTGTCATGTTCCTCAAACCATTCCTGAACAATTTTTGCAGTGTGGCAGGGTGCATTATCCTGCTGAAAGAGGCCACTGCCATTAGGGAATACCGTTGCCATGAAGGGGTGTACTTGGTCTGCAACAATGTTTAGGTAGGTGCTACGTATCAAAGGAACATTTGCATGAATGCCAGGACCCAAGTTTTCCAGCAGAACATTGCCCAGAGCATCACACTGCCTCCGCCAGCTTGCCTTCTTCTCATAGTGCATCCTGGTGTCATCTCTTCACCAGGTAAGTGACGCACACGCACCCGGCCGTCCACATGATGTAAAAGAAAATGTGATAGATCAGACCAGGCCACCTTCTTCCATTGCTCCAGGTTCACCAGTTGTCCTTCCTTGGACCACTTTTGGTAGATACTAACCTCTGCATACCGCGAACACCCCACAAGACCTGCCATTTTGGAGATGCTCTGACCCAGTCGTCTAGCCATCACAATTCTCAGATCCTTACGCTTGCCCATTTTTCGTACTTCTAAGACATCAACTTCGAGAACTGACTGTACACTTGCTGCATAATATATCCCACCACTTTGCAGGTGCCACTGTAACGAGATAATCAATGTAATTCACTTCACCTGTCAGTGGTTTTACTGTTATGGCTGATGTATTTATGCTGAAATATTTGTGATGTGCTTCATGATTCTGGTTCTAATTTGTTGGTTGGTGCTGTATGTTTTGTTATTCCTGTGAGAAGTTAGTGGTTGTGTGCTGTGCTGATGTCCCAGGAGGATGTTTGTTAGTGCAGTTACAATGGCAATAGGAGAAAAAAATGTAAATGATCTCAAACATATGGTATTGCAGTCAGATTGCACTGTTAGCTCCTAAAAACAAAAGAGAAAGTGCTTCTTTTGTCACTCGCTTTTGTCACTTTTCCAGCGATGTCGACTCGGTCAACTGAGCAGAGTGTACAGATGAGGAGGTGAGAGAGGTGGACTAAAAGACTAAAGCACTGCTGCATCATTCTCTTTAGACAGAGATGTAGTTAGGGATAATGCTTGCTGCATTCAGCTACAGGTTGTAACTCGTAAATCCCGACCTCCAGCCAGGAAAAACCAAAGAAAACGCTCCTTCAACACGGAATTCCTACTCGAGGAAACCAGGATGGCCTCCTCAACTCCAAGTTCCTCCTTACCTTTAAATGAGTTCTGCTGTATATACACGTATTTGTTTTAGATCAGTCACATTTCTTTTAGATCAAGCATCATCTCTTTCTATCACCACTATTTTTTTCTCAGGGCCGAGGGGAACGTGCCTACGATATCTACTCACGCCTTTTGAGGGAGAGAATAATCTGTGTAATGGGTCCAGTAAGTATCTCCAAAGATTACATGATGTAAGAAGGATTCTTGTAAAAAAAAAAAAAAAAAAAAAAACTCTCCTAATGTCATTTGTCTACTCTTTGTTCTGTCTCTGGTTTTAGATTGATGACTCGGTGGCAAGTCTGGTGATCGCACAGCTGCTTTTCCTTCAGTCAGAGAGCAACAACAAGCCTATTCACATGTACATCAACAGTCCCGGTAAGAGACACTTTGGCTGTCTGTATATGTACAGTCGAGTGCAAAAGTTTGCATACCCTAACGACAAAACAAAGATAAAATCATTCATACCAGTGACATTTAGCGTGTTAGGTTTCACAGACCTTCTTTCTTTGTATGTAACATAATGGCCAAATAGTACATGTTAAAATATTCATAGTAAAAAAAAAACAAAATGGTGCAGAAGTTTAAATTTGGATTGTGGATGTTATATTGTGTGGCAGCCTGGGAAAACCCTTCACAATGTGAAATGTGGACTTTTTCTACTATATAAAGTTTTGAAAACTACAGGCTTTCCTGAACTGAAATTTGTTTCTCTTTTGCACATAAAGTTCTAGCATTATTCAATCTGGTTTCCTCCAGAAGTGGAAAAAAAAAATTAATATTTCATTTCAACACCTACACACTTATTTTCTAAAGGTAACTGCTCTATATTGATTTAGTTAGCATTTCATTTGACATTTAACTTTATCCCTGTAATACAAAATACAGTTGAGGTCAAAAGTTTACATCCCCCTTTCAGAATCTGCAAAATGTTAATTATTTTACCAAAATAAGAGGGATCATACAAAATGCATGTTATTGTTTATTTAGTGCTGACCTGAATAAGATATTTCACATAAAAGATGTTTACATATATTCCACAAGAGAAAATAATAGTTGAATTTATAAAAATGACCCCGTTCAAAAGTTTACATCCACTTGATTCTTAATACTGTGTGTGTTACCTGAATGATCCACAGCTGTGTTTTTTTGTTTAGTGATAGTTGTTCATGAGTCCCTTGTTTGTCCTGAACAGTTAAACTGCCTGCTGTTCTTCAGAAAAATCCTCCAGGTCTCACAAATTCTTTGGTTTTCCAGCATTTTTGTGTATTTGAACCCTTTCCAACAATGACTGTATGATTTTGAGATCCATCTTTTCACACTGAGGACAACTGAGGGACTCATATGCAACTATTACAGAAGGTTCAAACGCTCACTGATGCTCCAGAAGGAAAAAACATGCATTAAGAGCCGGGGGGTGAAAACTTTTGAATTTGAAGATCAGGGTAAATTTAACTTATTTTGTCTTCTGGGAAACATGTAACTATCTTCTGTAGCCTCTGAAGGGCAGTACTAAATGAAAAAATATGATATTTAGGCAAAATAAGAAAAATGTACACATCTCCATTCTTTTCAAGTTTTCAGGCAGTTTAACTGGTCAGGACAAATAAGGGACTCATGAACAACTATCAGTAAACAAAAAAACACAGGTGTGGATCATTCAGGTAACAACACAGTATTAAGAATCAAGTGGATGTAAACTTTTGAACGGGGTCATTTTTTTAAAATTCAACTATTATTTTCTCTTGTGGACTATATGTAAACATCTTTTATGTGAAATATCTTATTCAGGTCAGCACTAAATAAACAATAACATGCATTTTGTATGATCCCTCTTATTTTGGTCAAATAATTAACATTATGCAGTTTCTGAAAGGGGGATGTAAACTTTTGACCTCAACTGTACATGTGTAATACATATGACCACTCAATTTAGCAAAGATTATACGCTTGTGATGGAAAACATGTAATCATTTTGATCAGCAGAGGTAAAAGTCAGTAACGGCATTTGAAGAACAGGAGCCTGATCTTTGCTCTTCACTCGGCTGATCGCTGTTCACTATTACATTCAATACATTAAATTCATTCAGCGACTTTTGTTCAGTTCGCTAAATTTGTCCACTGCCATCTCTACAGTGTAAATAATGGTGCATGTGCATCGCAGATTATTTGACAGCTAGTATTTAGACCATCTACAAACTAAATTCGCTATGGCACATGACCAACAATTTGATCAATGATGACTATCACTGCATGAAGAAGGCACACTTAGCTACCAAGCTAGTAATTAAAACGCCTTTAAGTAGACACATTGCAGCCGCATATTTAAACTGGCTCCTTATTTATCATTCCAGATTAGAAGTATATTTACTTTTTCCCCACATTTAAAAACCATGGGGAAGCAAACCTTTGCTCTTAGCTGTAGTATAAGTCATTTGGATGGATGGACCATTTCATAAAAGAAAACCAAAAAAAGTGGACCTGGAATTAAATATTTCATTCTGCTCAAATTATAGTTTTCCAGGAACACATCAGTAATGCTTACACCCTTTTAAGTTCTGTAAGCATGACTCTTTTTTTTTTTTTTTTGCCTCAGCTACCAGGCAGTGGTTTTCGGGTTCTCGTTAGCTCAGTATCTCAAGAATGAGTGGTTGAATGTTTGTAAGATTCATATGGAATTATCATTCTAACCAGCAGACAAACTGCTTAAATTTTGAAATTGATTCAGACAGAGTCAAGGTCACAGCAAGGTCAAATGTGTGAAATAGTTTTAGTTCTTCATTATCTTCCTTCCTGTTTGAAGTATTTTTAAGGCAAATTAGGAACAAGAAGAACCAGACCTTTTGACTTTGTGTTCTACTTGTTTATCTTATTTCTCTCATTTACATGCAGGTGGTGTGGTTACAGCAGGGCTGGCAATCTATGACACTATGCAGTACATCCTCAACCCGATCTCTACATGGTGTGTAGGCCAGGCAGCTAGCATGGGCAGCTTACTGCTGGCTGCAGGCACTGCGGGTATGAGGCACTCACTGCCCAACGCCCGCATAATGGTGCACCAGCCTTCTGGAGGGGCCAGGGTAAGAAAAACCACGGGATTTGTACTGTGTTTTTATTGTTAGTTTTTGGGAGCATCTTAAACATCTCTGATTGATGATTTCAGGGACAAGCAACAGACATCGCCATCCAAGCCGAGGAGATTCTCAAGCTTAAGAGACAGATTAACAACATCTACTGTAAACATACAGGACAGCCTCTGGAAACTATAGGTACTGTTTTTCTAAAGCAGGCTTATAGAATATCCAGTTTATGCTTACTGTACTGTATACTGAAAATAAAAAATATATATATCCCAGGACCTGTGAGGCCTAAGTGTAAAGAGAAATTTACTGCTTAGGACACCCACAGTATTTACAGTGCTTTGCACTTTTTTTTTCTTCCTCCATTTCCATGTTACAACCTGGAATTGATATGTACTCAATTGGTATTTTTGCCATTTGATTTATACAGTATGTCTAACATTTGGTGGTGCAAAATATTTTTTATTTCGATACAAAGGTTAATTATCCAAAAAAGAAGAGAATTATTGGTCACAAAATGCTGCTGATGAAAATCATCTCCACAACGTGATGCTACCACCACCATGCTTCACTGTGGTGATGCTGTGCTCAGGGTGATGAGAATTCCAGCAAACGTAGTGCTTTGTGCCAAGGCCAAAAATTACAATTTTGGTCTTATGAGAGCAAAGAATTTTTTTTCCCCCACAACAGGGGAGGTTTTTTTTTCAGTAATGGCTTTCTTCTCGCCACTCTTCCATAGTTTACATATTATCCCAGGTAAGCCCATTTCAGTTCCAGGTTGTTACGCTACAAAAAGTGGAAAAGTTTAAGGGGGTGAAAAGATGCAAGGCACTGTATTTATCTTTTATTCATTAGTAAGTCGAGCAGACATGCGAGTAGATGTGTTTTATAATGAGAGGCCAAATTCAAGATGCATTGAGCTTCATCAGTTCTGCTGAAAAAGTCTTGATGCCATGACATACTACTACTAGTCATTTAATAACATCCTGAATGATTTTTCAGACACATTTACCTGATAGATTTGCCTTGGTCATTTGTTCTTCCCCCCAGAGAGCGTGATGGAGAGAGACCGATACATGAGTCCCATGGAGGCGCAAGACTTTGGGATTATTGACAGGGTCCTGGTCCACCCTCCCCAGGCTGGGCAGGATGAGCCAGAGCTGGTCCAGAAGGAACCAACCACCTCAGCCAGCCCCTCTTCCCCCTCCCAGCCCTCAGTCTCAGAGCTGGCCCAGTCTGGGGCCAGTCCACCTTCTTCTTACAAACCTGAACCGTGACATGGAAGAGCTGTCCGTGATCAGGCTCAGCCACTGGTACTGTCTCTTACAATGGGATAGGATATTAGAGTACCCTTGTTCCTCTCTGATATCCAAATGTGAGCCTGTGTTGTGTGTATCACACTGTACTGAGCAAGCCTCATCCTGGGACAGGAACGACTGACAACATTAAGTCAAAACATTATGGACAAGTATATAACAATATGGCACTTTGTCTTACTCATATGTGATGTACAAAAAGCCTTGTGATTTTACTAGTCAGGATCACCAATAAAAACACCACCTGAAGTGTATTTTTATTTTTATTGTGTTTTATTTTCAAGGACAATTGAAATTTAACAGTATAACACACAAGGGCACAAATGTAAACTCATGTATTTTGATTATTTACATGTTGCTATATGTAACATTAGTTTGAATATATGTAACATTTACTTTAATTGGGACAGTAAATGGGACACAAATATCATGAGTGCAGTTCCATATTTGTAACACAGTAATGCAGTGTGCCTTACCATTGAAAGACTGTTATCTAGTAGAAAGTAGTGTTTTAACTAAGAGAAGAAAGAAAAAGTATAATTTTAACTCCACAGGGTGCAGCACACAAACAGTGCATAACTTTCATTTCTTGCATTGTTTTTGTGTGCTTGCTTTCTTACCACTGACCAAGCAAGAAAATGAGTTACTGTTAAAAGCCATATGTTCAGCAAACAGGACAAAAGTCACATGACACTGCATCCTCCCCAGCCCTTCTTTTTGGCTTGCGTGGCCCAGCGCAGCCAGCCCAGGCTCGACTCTTGGTATGGTGGATAACGTAACATGCTGATGCGCTCGAGTCCCCAGCCTCGCAGCATACACGCCCGTCTGTGGCTGAACGTCTCAAAACCCCAGCGGCCGTGATAACTGCCCATCCCACTTGCACCTGAACATGCCAGTTGGGATTAACTTTAACAAAATATCTTTAGTACACCTCGCATACATAACCTTCATATCCTGTCTGGGTCATTACCTATTTTAAGGTTTTTTTTTTTTTTTAAAGGGGAAGAATGCTACAAATTATTCAGCAAACATTAAACTTTTTATGTAGCTCAATTTATATAGCTAATAATATAAATGATAGATATACTGAATATTTTAATACAAATTTACAATTATATCACCATAAAATCTAAAGCAATTGCCTGGGTCTATGAAAATCAAAAACAAAACATAAGGATAAAAATACAGCACAATTGATACATTGTGGTCTATGACACAGTTGCGCACTTACCTACTCCTCCAAAAGGCAAACCAGGAAGTGTCATGTGAACTATTCCATCATTTGAACAAAACCCTCCACTGGTGGTTTGCTCTAATACTGTCTTCACCACCTGAGAATAAAAAGTTGATTATTTTCCAGTAACAATTGTTTTATTCCTCTTACACCACAGCAGTTTGGCAATTTACATTTTTTGAAATCAATTTATAGTTACATTTAAGGTTGTGGAACTTCCTCGAAGCAGCTTAGTCCCTGTTATCACAGACATTACAGCAAGCCTGAATTTGAATCATTCTTGGGGTATCATTCCCCAAGCTTCTCACAATACTTTTCTCACTATTTTAGCTCATTCCTCCTGACAGAACTGGTGTAACTCAGTCAGGTTTGTGGGCCTCCTTGTCCAAACACGCTTTTTAAGTCCAGTGCCCATTAAGCCATTTTGTTACAAATGGAGATATGCTTAGGATCATTGTCCTGCTGGAAGACCCAGTTGCAACCAGGTTTTAACTTTCTCGCTGATGTCTTGAGGTTTTGCTTCAACATTTCTAGATAATCATCCTTCCTCATGGTACCTTTTTTGGAAGTGCACCAGTCCCTTTTCCTACAAAACAGCCCCAGACATGATACTGCCACCCCCATGCTGCACAGTTGGGATGTTGTTCTTTTGGATTAAGAGACACCCGTTTTCCTCCATACATAGACCAGAGAGCACTCCTCCAAAAGTTTGGTGATCACCTGCACATTGCAGTTTTTTTGGCTTTTTTATGCTGGTCTTAGAGTAGCGGCTTCTTGCTTGCACAGCTGCCTTTCAAGGTTTGGCAATGTAGTACTCTCTCACCAGTTCCTTTGTTGTTGTCTTGGGATTCAGTTGAACCTTTTGGACCAAAATATGCAGCTCTTACCTGAACGATGCAGTGTCAATATTTTTTATATTTTTATATTTTGTTTACTTTACTCCTATGGAGGAACGGGACTTGTGTAGGGTCTTGGCTGAGTTGCTTGGATTTTCCCATGGTATCAAGGGCAAAAAGGCACTGTCTCTAAAGGTAAGCCCTTTTACGACCACATGTGCACTTCCATTAACGCCTAATTATGACAATCAGCCAATCAAAAGCTTCTAATATTCATTACATCAATTCCAGACTGTTTAAAGAGACAGTCAACTTGGTGTATGTAAACTTTGGACCCACTGGAATTCTGATATGGTGAATTCAAGCTAAAATAAATCTGTCTCTAATTGAGTGTTTTAAACTGACCTCTGATGTGAACAAAGTAGATAATTGCCTTGCCAAAAGAAATGAATCGTAATGTGTGAAATGAGTTGTGAAAAACTGAGATTGAATATCTTTAGTCTAGCTGTATGTAAACTTTTGGCCTCAATTATACACAGTTTCCAGTTTTCCAGTGATTGGCTATTTTATCAGGTACTCTTTCCATATTGCACAATTTATCAGCCTTCCTCTGTCACCTTCCATTAGTGAAAAGGGACTACTGCTGAGCAGATATTATTTGGATTGTGGATCATTTGCACAGCAGTGAGGCACAGTAGTGCATCATGCACATCTAAGATTTTTTTCTCTCAGTGGCACTGCTGCTTTAAACTATAGATGGGCAGTAATTGTCAGTTGTACCTATTGTATACCTACAAAGTGCACACGTATGGTAGCTAATAAAGGTAGGTATATGGCACCTTTCTCTAATAAACTGCCAACTGGGTGTATATCTGGGTAATAAGCTGAATTTCCCTCCTTTTTTCATCTCTTATATTCAGTTAAAAGGTTTTGTAGCTTCCTGGCTTCCTACCTGAGACTGATCAGAAAAAACATAGAGCGCCAGTGGCTTCTCTCTCTCATTGATGAAATGGATGCCTTGCTCTAGAGACTCCACAGTGAGGATGGGAAGAATGGGGCCAAAAATTTCCTCTTGCATTAGAGCGTCCGATTCTGTCAAGTCCACAATCACTGTGGGAGCTGGAGAGAGGAAGACAGGAGGAGGAATAGGACAGAACAGCAGTAAAATTAGGATGGGGAAAATAAAAGAACTTAAAACTGTAGAGCAGCTCAGAACAAGAATCTTTTGATACACTGGGCCAGTATAAATCTAGCTGTGTCTGAAATATTTCAGTTGATGTTTTTTTTTCTATTAACCCTTTTTAGTAGTTTCTATGTTTTATGATTCCATTGCTGCTGTCTACTTTATAAACTACATAATTTCCTTTGCAATTAAGGGTCTGCCTCAATCAATTTTCTGAGATTTATATAAATAAAATCAACAAACCATGACTGCAAACAAAGGTATAAATTAGAGAAACAACTATTTCCACACTCCCCATCTCATATTTCCTCACCAATGTATTTGTCCTCTTTCACGCATTCTCCACCTATAACCACCTTCCCTTGAGACTTCCCCAGGAGCTCCATGAGTCTGTTCCAGTGTCTATCTGTGACAATTCGGCCATAGTCTGGGCTCTCCTGAATCCGAGGCCCGTAGAAGCTCTCCAATGCTTCTACAATCCCGGGAATCAGTGCATCTCGCATCTCTGCTGTGCACAGGACATAATCTGGTGCCACACAGCTCTGCCCTGCATTGAAAAACTTGGCCCATACAAGCCTCTTTGCAGCAGCCTTGATGTCTATGCGGCCGTAAATGAGGCACGGGCATTTTCCGCCCAGCTCCAGCGTGACGGGGGTGAGGTGCACTGCGGCTGCCTGCAGGATGCTCCGTGCCACCGTCTGAGAGCCTGATCAAAAGTCAAGCGGATTTAAAGGAAAGAAGAAAGGAGTCAGTGACAATGACATCAGTCTAACAGTAAAAAAAAAATAATAATAATAATAAAAATAATAAAACATCTGTCTTACAGTGGCTCACACCTACCTGTGTAGAAAATGTGATCAAATCTGTTCTGCAACAATAATTTGGTTTCCTCTGCTCCTCCACAAATAACAGCGAAGCACTCCTGACCGACCATTTGAAAAAGTCCAGAGTCACATAACAAACAGGACAGTTGTACAGAGAGTTAAAGCAATTACTAAGTTAAATGTTCATACAGATGCTTCAGTTTTTCGGAAATTACTCCTAAGGAGGAACGGGACCTGTAGATGGTCACATTTTTTTTTCTGAGGTCTTGGCTGAGTTGCTTGGATTTTCCCATGGTATCAAGGCCAAAAAGGCACTGTCTCTAAAGGTAGGCCCTTTTACGACCACATGTGCACTTCCATTAACGCCTAATTATGACAATTAGCCAATCAGAAGCTTCGAATGGTCATTACATCAATTCCAGATTGTTTAAAGAGACAGTCAACTTGGTGTATGTAAAGTTTTGACCCACTGGAATTTCGCTATCATGAATTAAATCTGTCTTTAATTGAGTGTTTTAAATGTCAGCAAAAGGATACTAATGGCCAGTCTTGAGATTTTTACTGCATAAAGAAACTTTTTTGAATGATAAAAGAGTCCTGGCTAATCTAAAGTAATGCATCTGGTAGTAAAATGCATCGGTGGCAATGTCTCAGTAAAATTTGATGGCGCTTTAGTATAAGACAATTAAAAAGAAAACGGCATTACCTGAGACAGGTACTTTGGTATTAGTTCTGAGAGGAGTCGCTCAGTTGCTTGACTGATTTCTGAAGGCTTCAGAACAGCACAGTTGCCTACACAATAACATACAGTTATTAAATGCATAAGAAAAGCCTTGGTGGCTCAGTGGTTAAGGTTCTGATCAAGAAACCAAAGATCACTAGAGGCTTTTAGCAAGGCTTTTAACCCTTAACTGGATCAATTATATGTCACTTTCTATACAAGTATCTGCTAAATTAATAAATGTAAATGTAATTTTCCCCTGAAAAAATATTTGAAAGAGAGTTTCCCTTTATAATCTTTACAACTTCTAGGAAAGAGAGACACAATTTTGTCATTTGTTATCCTGAGAAAGGGGTCATGAAGGTGTGTATGGCTACCTGCAGCAATAGCACCAATCAGTGGTGCTAAAATGAGCTGGAGAGGATAGTTCCATGCGCCGATTATCAAAACAACCCCTAAAGGTTCTCTGCGTACAAAGCAATCATCTAGTTTTGTTGCCTAAAACACAAGTAAAGTAAATGGGAGAGAGAATAACAGAGGTGTTGCTAATGTACTTAATGCTGTGTAACAGCACTTGGAATATATCCAACTTGGTCATGAGGGAAGCATTTCACAATTTGCTTGATTCTCTAGTTTTGGCACTTGTTTGAATGGAAAAAAACAAAACAAAAGGAGAAGCAAAATCCGTCACTCATAAGTTACACCCTGCACAATACTTACCAAGTTTTTTCCCACATAGCTTGGCTGCAACCAGGTTTCCAAGTTACAGATGGTATAACGAATCTCATTGGCCACCATGTCGATTTCTGACAGCACTGCCTCAAACTTGGGCTGCAGAAACAACAGAGGTGATTAAGGTGGACCAGGGAGGCCATTAGAAAGTGTAGGCATGGTGTGCATGTACCTTGGTGAGGTCTTTATGCAGTGCCTCTAAGATCTGTGCCTCATTTTCCTCTAGTAAAGACAGCAGAGCTTCCAGCTGAGTGAGACGGAAATGAAGGGGAACGGTCATGTTGGACCGGAACGCAGCCCTCAGTCTCTCAATCACCTGCTTCTGACTTTCCATTTCAAGCACACCTTGGAAAGAAAAAAAACAGTGGAAGACAAAGTTAGCTTGAACTTTCTAAACAATCTTGTGTTATGACCAGATCCATAGAATCTGTGAAATGTGAACGCCACATCTTTTCTACACCACCAACACCAAGAACGTACTGCTACACCGTAACACTTCAAAAGGAATTACGAATAATTTCAGAATTCATGTTTCCAGTTCACTTTCTGAAAAGGTCTCCCTGGACCTGAGTATCTGTGGCCAAACATCTCCCTAGGTTTTGCAGTGTGTCTGAGAAGACGTGAGGCTCCTTTGGTTATCCTTGGTTATTCATGTGTCAGATTGTACATTGTTACATACGTAAACATGAACATCTCTATTTAGCTTTTTTTTTTTTCAGTGTTTGTATGCTGTAGCTTTAAGATTAACCTCCACTGGAACTAAGGAGCCTAGACCAAAAATGTTCCAGCATGACAATCCCCCTGTGCACAACATGAGGTCCATAACAGCAAAGTTTGCCAAGGTTGGTGTTAGAATTCGAGTCGTCTCCACAAAGCTCTGAACACCTTCAGAATGAACCTGGAACGCCGACCACACTCCAGACATCAATACCAATACCAAACTTCACTAATGGTCTTGTGGATGCTTGAGCACAAATCCCCACAGCCACGCTCCAAAATCTAGTGGAAAGCCTTCCCAGAAGAGTGGGAGAAACTCTGGAATGGGACGTTCAACAAGCATATGATTGTGATGATGAGGTGTCCACATACTTTTGGCCATATTCCTTATTGGAATCCTTTAAGATCCTTTAAGGTGCTAATAATTTCATGTGCTACCATGTTGACATGTCTGACCAGCTGTTCCAAGAAAGCTTTCACAAACACAGTGCTGGAACAGTTTCTCCATTTTAGAAAGGTTCTCAAGACTTAACCAGGGAGGCACAAATCAAGGCTATGTTTTGAGAACCTTTCTAAAATGGAGGAACTGTTCTGACTGTAATGACAGTGGACAGCTAACCGTCTTCATTTCTAACTGTCTTCATAAAACGCTCTTCTCACAGCATGTGAGCTAAACTGTGAAGTCAGGTTTCACACGAACCGGAAACAGACGCGTTGACATCAAATACGGTTTAAAAAAAAAGTTTTATGAAGTGAAAACGCGTTCGTACTTACACTTGGATAAAATCCTACCGAGTCTATTTTGTGAAGCTTTGGTAAAATCAGTGCTCTTTCGCTCTCTCTCTCTCTGTTGCTGTTAAAACCCAAACCGCCGGTTTCAGTCCTGAGGTGTTTCCGGGTGTCAGTGCATGAGGAGAAGAAGAAGCAGAAGAAGGAAAAAAAAACAAGTTTGTCAAGTTTGTTATCTGAGCGAAGAACAGAGGCTTTTTTACCTCAGCAAACAAATTCACATTAAAACAGACAAAACAAAACAAACAAACAAACAAACAAACAGTCCAAACATTTCTCCTGTTCCATAAAAACACACAGTGAAACCACGGTGCACGCGCAGGTCATAAACATCACGCGCTGTTACCCTGAAAAAACAGGTGCAGATTCATTACAATAAACATTACAATAAACTAGAAGTCAAATGTTTTATTTATATAGCAACCAAATTTTACGTCTTGTCAATACAGCAGTATTCGGAAAACGTAGCGTTTCTGATGCCTTTCTGGATTTAGTCGAGTTGTGAGGTGCATTTTCATAATTTTCCCTCAAATACAGTGAGAGAAAGAGCTGATACAGTTGTACCATTTATTAAAATACTATACTTCACTGTACTTCCCACATTACTTTACGCACATGTTTGTTTCTTTTATCATCTGCCAGATTTAAACAGCAAATTGCCTGTGGAAAATGATTATTTTGTTTAACAGGAGTGTTAGCTAAAGAGTGTTGTGTGTGAAGACCAGCACTTTCACAACTTTCTCCCCCCATTCTGATGTTTGATGCAAACTGAAGCTCTTGACCTGTAGCTGCATGATTTTATGCATTATGCTGCTGCCACATGATTGGCTGATTGGATAATTGCATGATCGGCTTATTGAATAATTGCGTGAATTGCATGATTGCCTGATCAGATAATTGCATGAATTGCATGATTGGCTGATCGGATAATTGCATGATTGGATAATTGGATAATTGCATGAATTGCATGATTGGCTGATTAGATAATTGCGTGAATTGCATGATTGGCTGACTGGATAATTGCATGAATTGCATGATTGGCTGATTGGATAATTGCAT
>CM040466.1:18996191-19045920 GCA_022758105.1 Pangasianodon gigas
AAAAAAAAAAAAAAAAAAAAAAAAAAAAAAAAGAGAGGTTTAATGAGATGCAGTAACAAATATCTGGGTCCAAACACTAATTCACAAAAATACACAAGTGTTTACTGTAATATGCCGTTGAGTCACTCGATGTAGGAAATGATGCAGGAATAAATGCATACTTAATTTAATCATTTAAAAGAAAATACTGTATAGCTTATCTAACGAGATAAAAAAAAAAAACTAATTCCAAATAGGCACATTGAGAAGTCACTCTTATGAAATGGATTATAATGGATTAAATCTGCTTTAGAATGGAGAGTTTGTGCACTGTGTAGAATCTCAGGGACGTTGACATTGGCGGCATTGGTGTTGGTGCCAGATGAGCTGGTTTGAGCATTTAGGAAATTGCTGCTCTCCTGGCACTTTCATGCACAACAGTCTCTAGAGTTTACACAGAATGGTGTGGGGAGGAAAAAAAATAAAAAATAAAAAAAACATCCAGTGAGCGGTAGGAACGTCTTGTTGTTGAGAGAGATGAGAGGAAAATGCCCAGACTGATTCCAGCTGACAAACGCTCCAGTAACTCAGGTAACCACTCTTAACAACCACGGTGAGCAGAAAAGCATCTCAGAACGCACAGCACATCAAACCTTATGCTCGACGGGCTACAACAGCAGAGCAGCATATCGGGATCTACTCCTGTCAGCCTGCAGTATTTGAGGCTAAAGTGGACACAGGCTCACCGAATCTGGACAGTTGCCTTGTCTGATGAATCGATTTCTGCTGACTTGCAGATGGTAGGGTCAGAATGATGATGTTTTGGTGTCAAGAACATGAATTCATGGACCCAACCTGCCTTGTGTGGACAGTTCAGGCTGGTGGGGCTGGTGTAATGGTGTGGGAAAAGTTTTCTTGGCACACACTGGGCCTCTTAATACTAATCAAGCATTTGAATGCTACAGCCTATTTGAGTATTGTTGCTGATCACAATGCATCCTTTTACGGCCACAATTTACCCATTTTATAACGGCCACACCCAGCACGATAACGTGCCATTTCACATAGCACAAGTCGAGTTCACCAGATCTGAATCCAATACACCACCTGTGGGATGTGGTACAATGTACAGCATTTGTGTGATGCAGTTATTTCAACTTGGACCAGAATCTCAAAGGAATGGTTTCAGCACCTTGTGGAATCCATGCCATTAAGAGAAGTGAGGCTGTTATGACAGCAAGTGGCCGGTGAGTGCATTTTAAATAATTGAAATCACAACCATAACAATAGAACCCAGGGCTGTGGCCTCTGCACTAGAAAGCTGCTGTTACCACAGCTAGCAAAAACAAGCCTGAGCTCACGTGCTTTGTGCATTTCCTTCTAAGCATGCTTAAAAGCAAGGTGTTAAAACAGGTCACTGCAGTGGAGCAGCACTCTCAGTCGACACTTCCTGTGTGCTGTGATCTTACAGTGCTTACACTGCCCTGTATGTATTCACAGAAAACACGCTGATGTTTTTTTAAGTGTAGAGTAGTGCATATGTAGAGATCTTTAAACAAACTGAACACAAATTGTCATGCAGCATCTTTTGAGTTAATATTACTTGCAATTAGATGTGGTGGTTTTTAGCGTAGTTATTCTGCCATATAGCCTGTAGTGTCGCTATCAGTGGACAGTTTTCATGTGAGATTAGTCAAGATCAGTTGCATGTACTTGCATGGACAAGTTGTACTGTACAAAGGGCTATAATAAAAAAAAAAATACACAATAAATGCTGCACAATAAATGCTCTTTCAAACTGGTTTAAGAAGAGGTAACAGGAGCAGCGTCTTCCATCTCTGAGGATGGGCGTACATAAACAAGCTTCAACTGCGCGGCTGTGTTTTTCTGTCCATGAGCGGAAAGAGATTTTTCTGAGAGATGAGTGCACTGCTAATGCGGTCTGCACTTCCGCTCAGATATAAACATCTCTAAAAGCTCCTTCTGTCATGACTCAAGGGAGAAAGGAGAGAGAGAGGGGGAGAGAGAGCGAGAGAGAGAGAGGAAGTGCCACACATACAAGTGTGTCTGCTTCGCTGTAACTAAGAACAGTTTAAAATAAATAAATAAATAAATAAACCTAATTCACTGGCTGAACAGTACCCTACACTGTAAAAGCAACTTGCTTCAACTCACAAATAAAATAAAAACAAACATGCTGTCAGAGCTTTACCTGTGAAAAGTGTGTACTTTTCTTTGAGGATTCAGCGATGCAGTGTTTATAGCAAGAAGCTGCACAGTTTTCAGACAAAAACTGCACAAAAATCTTAGCTGACACTTTATATTTAATTCAAGTCAATTTGTACAGTAGTCTTCTCCACGATAGCGATGTTGCTGCTTCGGGAAACATTAGCGCTAACAAGGCTTCCAGTGAGCGGCAGTTCTGTGGTCAGAAATGACTACATGATGACAAAGGTCAGAAGAGAATGGCCAAACTGGTTTGAACTGACTGGAAGGCTACATATGTCTATAACTGTGTACAGGCGTTCCTATTAAAGTGGCTGGTGAGTTTATATACTGACAGATAAAGAAACAGATGACAAAATGACAAAGACTGAGTGGTACTGAATACAGGAGGACCCGATCCTCACTCAAAAACCCAGCAGTGAGTAACAGTTTTGTGTGTATGTATGTATTTTGTGTGTATGTGTGTATGTATGTGTGTGTGTGTGTAGCTCACCAGCTGGAACTCGCGGCGGCGGTCGTAGGCGTGCTGGATGCCGGTGTCGGCCCAGAGCGCACGCACTGCAGGCAGATACTGCTGGAACACTTTGGGCTCCACCATGCCCTGAGCCGAGCGCGTGTCGAAGCTCATCAGTGCCTCGCCGTGTGTCTGATTTGATGCGTCGCCCCATGGGATGTGCAGCTTTTCCCGTGCGTCCACCAGGACACGAATGCCTGAGGGAGAACACACAGCACTCATCATCAAAAACATCTCATAGTACATCAACTAGAAAAACAATCCAAAATATGATTAATCAACAGTTCCCCTAAAAAAAGGTACCACACTGATAAATAAATAGTAATGAATTCAAAGTTTCAGAGAATTGTTGTATAGTCCCTCTATACAATCCTACACAATCATCCAGTCATAGTGTGTGCAGCGACCACACGGACACTGCACACACTAGGCTTCTGAGATTGTGTGCAATATGCAATCATTCTATCATGCCTGCTAACAATCAGTGATTGATGATAGTATCTCCTGTGGCTTTAGAGGTGAGTGGGCAGCTAGTAGGGCCTTTCGCACCGCAGGAACCTTTTCATAGTACCTGAACTGATTGTGGAACTAACCACTTTTTGGCGTTTTGGCACCTCCGGAACTGGGTGCGATTTTAGTACCGGACTGCCTTTTTCGAGAACCAAATTAGCTCCTACTCCGGAGCAGGGTCTAACCAGCACAACTAGTACTATCCGTGACGTAAGTAGACGTTGATTGGCCAAACGCGTACGAAAACGCCCTCACCCGCCATGATTTAAAACGCCGCATAAACATACTGTAGTGTCAACTTATTTCGCAAGTATGGAGAACAGCGATAGATGGACGCGAGACACAACAAAAACACAGCTCCGATCACAGCGTCCTCCATCCTCTGGTCGTTTACGTTGTTCTTCTTTGTTTCCGTTGTTGAATGTCGCGCACAAATGACGTCGCTGTCGACCGGCTTACGTCACTTCATAGTGCCCACTGTCGATGCGAATGCAACCCTTTAAACGGTACTGGGAAATAGTTCGCGCAAAATCGCCCAGTACTTTAGTACTGTAAATTTAGTTCTGGAACTAAAGCGGTGCAAAAGGCCCTAGTGTGTGGGTGTGTGGGTGGGTGTGAGAGCAGGGTATTCCTGCAGCAACGTCAAGAGCGGAAAAAAGCGGGCATGGACAGGCATACACAACGCGTGTCGTGAACACGTTGCATCGTTACACTAGCTGGCTGTAGCTGCACTCACTAGCATTATACTTTATTCATTTATAACAAAATCAAGAACGCCAGTCAGGACTGTAGATAAACCTAACGAGTTATTAGCTGTAACTAAGCTCATTATAACACTGAAATAAAATTACATACACTATACGTGCATGTGCTCGGTGTTAAACAGCAGCGGAAATACACAACTCTTGTAATACGAAGTAGCCCCCACAAACAACGTTTCATTTTCTTAATTTAAGTAGCTCTCTTATAAACAGTTGCAGAAGTTTAAAGGGAAATGTGCCAGGGTTAATTGGCTCTGCCACTGAATGTGAATATCTGTGCACGAAAAGCAGCCAGTCGTAACACAAGATGTTACTCACATGCAGACTAGCTATATGAAAGACTTCTTTAAAATATCATGTACGGGTTCATTAGTTGTAATCAGGTGTAAAAAGTCATGCGTATCAGTGCCATTACATAATCTTACATTCATCCACAGTAATTTCCCTTCTCGAACACCTAAGTAAAAGGTTTGCCCTGATTCACATCAGCTCGAGAGCTGAATCAGTCATCAACGGTCATACCTGTTTCCACAAACACACGACGCAAAATAACGGTAGTGTTAAATCTATGATCATTAACTCTCTCCGTTTGTGAGAATGTCACTTAATACTTGTGCAAAGAAACTGCACCGAACTGAAAGTTCACATCTGTTTTTAGAACAGCCGAAAGTTTCATCACAGGAGGTGAGTAAGTTAGTAAACAGGAAGAAGTCACAGACATTTGTGTGAATAAAATGCTGGTAAGTCTTGATGGAGACCACACAGGTGAGGGTACATACATGTGCTCAGTCTCAAATAGCCTTTCCTTAATTCTCACACACATCGATTCTCTCACAGCATCTGAGTCGAAACTAACAGCAACTCTCTGCCTCTTCATATTTCACTACTGGCCAATCACTGCACACTTCAACGTTTCTGTTTTCGAAAGTAGAAGGCCGTCCTTCTCATCCAGAGAGAAGGGCTGATTACGATCTTTTGAATTCCTCGCTACAGACAACTGTCGCAGAAAGCAAAAACTTTAAACAGTGCAAGAGGTTGGGTGGGAGACAAAAATATCATATCGAGATAAAAGACATTTTTCCAAAGATATAAATCATGATATACAGGTTACCATTATATTTTTATTTAACACTGAAAAGGATAAAAAAAATAAAATTCTGTAATTAAATATAAAATTCAAATCTGCTGCTTCCACTGGAATTATTAATATTATAAACATTTTTTAAAAAGATACCGTAATGCCACAATACCTCAGAAAAGTACACTACGACATAATTAATCATATTATATTGTTATAAGCAAGAATCTGTTCTCTGGTATTCACTGTCTCGCTGCTAAATAACATGCTTGGCAGAAAAAATCATTTGGGTGGAATTGTTTAATGACGTAGTTACTCCTTCAGATACAGTGACGATTAAATTACAACAGAGAACTTGTGCATGTGATTGCTTCTTTTTTTTTCCCCCAGAGTCCTGTGCGTGCAGGCCTGCATGCCCTCAGGAACATTCCCAAATCTCCAGAAATCTCTAACATGCACTTGGTTCAAGTGCAAAATGCGCAGTGTGAGGACGAGCCTGAGCATGTTTACCCATGTGCAAACAAACAGTTTAACCCTTTAACATCCTGTTTGAGACAAAATGACCCCTATAAGTTGTGGAATGAAGAGAAAATGCCACAAAGGATTATGGAAACATTCTCAGCGGCCAAAACCTAAATTACTCGGTAGGTCTCAGACTGTGGACTATACACTAGATACTATAAACTAACACCTGAAAAGTCTGTAGGATGTTTGTGCTAAACTGAAGTGGCTTTTCTCTCCTAATTTGCTTCTGCGCTGAAGCTGCTTTCTTACTTGGTGCATCGGCAAAAAAGGTAGATCATGTAATACTTTAAAGTGTCATGGTGTCCGTATATAATCACGGAATAATGGGATGGTCCTTCAACATAAGGACCGTGTTTTTTAAAAAATGTTTACCCCATTTTCTCTCAATTTTGTCATTTGCCAATTTCCACGCTTCCCCATCACATCCAGCCAAGCACATCTGCTCGTGCTACAGCACATCACACACTGAACACACTCGGATGAAAGCGCTATCTGCCCTCTTCCACGTACGAGCTCACAGACACCCATGATTCCCTAGGCGTCACTGTGACTGACAGGACAACTAGTGAAAAACTCTTACACACCTCCTCAGAAATGAACATGGCGCGTCGGCGTGGTGGAATATTAACGTAAAGACTGGAGGCGGTATAGCACCATGTGACCCTGTGTCTGCAACTAAACAAACAGACTAACAGTGTGTCTCAATTTGCATACTTATGTACTATTCTAGCCTGTTATTGAGTACCAACACTAAGGTTTTTTTTATTACAGTTAGTATTTGAATTTTAAAAACCTATTAAATCTACGAAAAGGTCTGTTTTGAGTACCAGTCTTCTGGATTTTCTAGACTAGTAAATATTTTTGTGGTGAAAGTTTTTGTTTTGAGATGCAGATCATGACAACAATCATGCCAACGGCAGAAAGTTTGAAACAGAAACAGAGCTCATCAGTGTGTTTAACATTGCTGTGCAGGAAAGCGTTTAACATGACGGCTCAGCTGTGAAACCCGATGGACAGGGTGTTTTGGCTCTGACGTGCCTAGTGGACGCCGCTTTTAATCCTCCAGATGTACAGAAGATATGCAAGCGAGTATGTGAGCGATGCTTCTCGCGCTGCTGCTGTGTGCGTGCTGTATGCATAATGAAAGTGAAGTATACTTGCACCTTTATATTGTCTTTATATCCAGTTTCTTGTTGAATACACAAAACATATACAGTACTGTGCAAAAGTCTTAGGCACCCTAACTTTGTTACAGATTTTTATTTTATGACTTCTACATTATTGATTCAGCACAAAAACATTTTAGACTTCCAAACATTAGTTTTCCAACACAAAATTAAATGTTACAGAAAAATGTTTGTATGTCAGTAAAGAAAGCAGCATATTACATAAGAGACACTTTTCAGATAAAAAAAAAAAAAACACAATGAAGGCTGCTGGGTTTTGCTGCAAAAATAAGAAGCAAATGTGACAGTCAAAGTCTCCAGAAGAACTGTGACTGGTTCTGCAAGATGCTCAGTAAAACTTACAGCTCATTTCCTTATAAAACTACACACACTGTACCTGAGACTACTACTATCGTCACACCAAATATTGACTTTGTTTCATTTATTACTGTTTACTGCTCTTTATAGGTTTTTTTTTTTTTACGTAGAAACATTTAGTTTCATTATTTTTGAAGGCATCTTTGCTCTACAGCATTTCTTTACATGTGCCTAAGACCTTTGCACAGTACTGTAAATATATATATATATATATATATATATATATATATATATATATATATATATATATATATATAAAACTAAAGTCTGCTTTGTAGCAAGCCACTGAATGAACAGTGCTTCAAAACTTTAAGTTAAAAACTTAAACATTGGATTTTATTTTTTATTAATAAAAATAAATGCATTCTGTGCTGTATGTGATGGGTGCCAACACACATGCTTCTCCAAAAATGCTGTGTGTAAGGGGGGAAAAAAAGCGGGGGAAACTCCAATCACAACATGGCAGGCAGCTGCAAATTTTTCCTGTCTCTGAATGAAAAAGAGCATCTTGGCTAAGTTCACAGTAATAGATTTATAAAAATACAGATGTTGACCTGTCATTAGCTTTTCCCAGCGTGACAATATTTGTGTTTCTATAACACATGAATCTGATTAGTGACCAAACGATGACAGTATTTTAGAGACGACAGCAGACAAGCGAAAAGTCACTGAAATAGAGACAACCGATTTTCTGCTGATGCGTGAACTCTGTGTTCATATTAGCTCGCAACCACACATTAATCACATGGATTATCTGCGATATGCTTTGCAAAATGTTATACCACCCAATACGAACTACAGCTACCTGCTACTCTACTAGTTTAGGACGTGGCCAAATGTAGTGGTGATGGGCATTTCAGTGGAATGCACTGTAATGGACGAGCATTTCAGACTTAATTTCAATTTTAATTCAAATACTTAATCATTCCAAAAAGTATTCAATTTGAATCCAAATTTTTTCAAGTCATTAAAAAAAAAAAAAAAAAACCCTGAGTAAACATTTTCCACGCTGTCATATCTGCTGACTATTACGAAGCCATATCTTTAACCTTAGGTTAAAGTGCTAAAACAACACGTCGAGCATGAATCAACACATTCTACCAGGAAGCATTCATACTGTAATAAATAAACACATACTGAAGCATGACGGAGATACAGTACAAATACAGCTACGGTGACATATGCTGTAAATATGCCGATACTGTGTGTGTGTTTGTGTGTGTGTGAGGGCGGGAGGGAAAACAAGTCACAATTTGTGTTAAATCCTGTGATAATATGTAAAACAGAAACTTTCAGAGCGTCAGCTCTCTGACCCAGCATTCACCAGGCAAGCGACAGTGAGACAGACAGCTATTCATTTTCTGTGCGAGTGTGCAATGTCACAGCGCGACAGCAGCGCCATAGCATATTTACATAAAGTTAAGATATGAATAATGCTTGTCATTATCACTGGAATCATGGCTCCGAGTTACAAACGTACACAGAAAAAGAATAGTTGCCTGCAGCTTTGCAGCATTCGAGCTTGCTATATACTGTATAAAGCAAGCTTGGGAAGAGGGGGAGGGTTGCCAGGCATCATAAAATTCCCATCTCAACCACAGCTCAAAAAGACAAAAAGATGCTAAGCCAGAATGTTCAGGTAGAGGACAAGGATACATTTTTCTTCTTTTTTCAGTCTTTTCAGGGAAACTAGCTATCAGGATATATCTGTAATACATGGACATTATCTGTGAAACCTTTATCTGTGTCATTATCTGTGACGCGAGTCGTGGACTAAAATAAAGCCACAGTATTTTGTACAAACAAAAGAAATATGCTTTCATGTATTGAACCATTGCTCCATACAGTGCACACACATCGCGCTCTGTGCGCATCTCTGCTGCGGTCTTAAAAACAAAAACAAACAAAAAAAAAAAACGATTATTTAATTCAGTTTTAAAAATATTGAGATACAGTACATTCATTTTGTATTTTCATTGTTCTTAAATGATCATTCGCCATCATAATTAAACCAAATTTTATTATTAAAATATTATTAAATGGCTCTTGTAGGCAGCCGTAGCCTAAATAAGAGTTTCTCAATTACTCAGAGACATCACTGCACTGAATTAGTTAGCATGCTTACTCAGTCACATTAGACAGAAGATGAAAGCTTGCCAGAAAGCTCCACATGGCATCTGGTTCGGGAGTGTGATTAAAAAGTTACGGCTATTTGAGCACTAAACAGACACGGATATTACACCCCTAATGTTACACAGCTACACAAATCAGCCGAGGCGCGATCTGGTTAATGATAGAGCGCTTTTCAGTGAGCTGATTAATAAGCGTGCACAGATGATCTTTATAACTCTCCTGCTTATTATACAACCAGCTCACAGTCCAGAGAAAATCAAGACACCAGACAAGACTCATATCTTATCTTTCATGCGAGATGCGATGACAACACCACTGAAACGTTCACCAAGAACGTGCTGACTTTTGGCCGTTGGGCTACAGTAAAAACTGACAGAAGAGGATAATGATCTTATAACTGTTCATTTCCCTTAGCCTGTATTAAAGCACTTAACATAATGTTAGCTACCACTTTTAAATCAATGGTCCTGGTACTGCGTAACCATGACGACAATCATTAAAATCAGTTTCGAATAGGGGTGTATTTACGCATCGCTCTGACAGATAAACTAAGATGTTGCATAACACTGAATTGAATGATCAACCTCAAACAGTAAAACAATAGTGAGAATATGCCCATGAAGATGTAACCATGGCAACAATCATAACGGTTTCCTACTGAAACCTTTGCCCTTAAGGTATTTTTAGGGGGAATTTAAAACATTAGACCTGTGATGGTAACAGATGCATCTTATTCCCTTAACCATGTGGCAAACAATCACGGTAAAATGTTTAACCTGAAGGGGAGGGAGTTGCCATGGAGGGTTTTTTTTAATTTTATTATTATTATTTTTTTAATAGCAAATTGCTGTGAAAGATGGTGGCCTCACAAAAACACACTTTTTATTTAAACACAAGCTTCACGCTTGTGAATACCTCTGTGTGGACGCAATTTACGGCACCTTGCGCTCCTTTTTTTAAATGATATAATAAAAAAAAATCACAATTTCAATTTAGGATTTGCGTGAAATCAATCAATAAATTAATGTTTTGTCATTTTTTTTTCCTGTCACCGGGGCTATTACAACAGTAAGTCGGTTAACCGTCACCGGGCATGTGCTTACTCAAGATGCACAGATTGATGGGTTAAAAACCACCACATTGGTTAGGACAGTAAATTTATCACATTGTTGCTCATGTCAATCTCAGCAAGAAAATCTTTACAGTAATAAGATGACTGGAAAGCCCCTAAATGAGCAGCAGCCACATCTACTCATAAGCTGAGTGTTATATAATAATCGCCACCACTGATTAATCATCACATCCGCTCTTCAAGGAAACTAATGAATAAATATGCTCTGAGGATGTATATTTATTACACACCCCACTGTTTGACACTATTAGTACTTCTTTTTTTTTTTTTTAACCAGATGGCTCGGCTAAGTAAATGAACCTTCTTCCTACATGCATGCTGTCGCTATTTCCATCCCCAAGCAAGCCGTTCTGTACCGTACCCGAGTACCCGTGCTGAATTAGATTACTCTTCTTTCCCAGGTGGCATGTGAGCGGAGTCGGGAAACAATGATGGCCGTGCTCTCTGGGTGGTACTCTCTCCCCTGTCAATCACAGCGACGCTAGCCAATCATCGGTGTCTATGAGCTCATGTATGCGGAAGAAGGCAGATAGCGCTTCTTGTGTTTATCATTACAGTCTTCTATAACAGAGAACTTGTCCTACTTTCACAGGAAACCAGCACACACACACTATAGCGCTATAAAAGCACTAGATACAGCTGGTCATCAGAACCCTGCTCTCTAGATAAGTGTGCTGCACTATGAATAATGATTTCTACACAACATGCAGTCTAGTGAAAATAAGAAAATGTAATATATAAAAAGCATACAATAAATGGTATTTTCTCTGTGTTTCTCTAATCATTTCTGATTTTATGTTGAAGTACTTCTCGCTGCATGCAGACCCTTTTTATCTCCAAACATGCCGATGCATTTGATTTCGGTCTCATCTGTCCACAACACATATTTCCAATTGTAGTTTTAATGATGACTGAAGTTCTGATTAGTGCGGGTCACTACAGCCGTCCGTCTCTTTCATGTGTGTATATATGTGTGTGTGTGTACAACTTTATATTTATAATCCTGGGAAACAGGACACAATTAAATACAACAGAGTTCCTGAGGACTGAGAGCAAATTTAAAAAAAAAATAAATAAATAAATAAATAAAAATTCACATTTTTATGAAGGGTGCCAATAGTTCTGGAGGTGACTGTATATTTAAACAGGGTATTGAGCTTCTTATTCTCCATTTAAACGCTCTAAAAACAACTGGATTTAGCTGCTTATGTTTCCTGTGAGTGAAGTAAATATCCAACTGGCACATTTGAAGGCATTTGAGACTGAGCCTGCCACTCACTATATAGGTGCCCTACAGAGGGTATGAAATCATTTCTACACTGCGTAGTGCACTATAGGTCCAACAGGGCACAATTTGAGATCCATGTCCTTACTCTATCAGTGTAGTATTTAGAGTTTAACAGATTTTACAGCCTATGCAGTCAACCATATGGCCAATAGGAAGTCATGTGTAATTATATGCACTGCAGTAACAGCTTCAGTGGCCTACAGAGTGCACTGCGTTTACCAGGGAACTGTTTAGGATATAAATACTCCCTGTTATCTGTGCACAACTTCATATGATGTTGAAGCCATTATTTTCCACTCTCTGTGGTGCAAAATAATATGTCCAATATGAGAGCCATTTGCAACCATGAGCCGTTCTCTCTATATCATCTGTAACATAAGCCATGATGGCTTTAAAAACCTATACAGTGTGCTAATAAGTGAAAATTAAAGTTTACCCACAAACAAGAGCCAAAAACAATGTTTCCATGTAACTTATGATATGAATAAAACAGCATACAGCAGTGGTGTTCTTCCATTATTAATATATCACCTAGGTATGGGCAGAAACATGATCCTAGGTCATCTTTATTACCAAGCTGACTCTGCAAGTGTCTACTGCCAACGTAAAACATCACACTTTGACTAAACTGCATCTGATATGACAAAACAGGTCAGTGGACTGGCTCAGAAAACATATCCGACCTGATAAACTCGTGTAAGTTTTGACACTCAAACGGACACTCGGTGTTGCCTAGGGTCTAATAATAAAGCTAACTGAGTAACAGCAACGCTTTTCCAGAAAGTGCAAACAAACACATGGCATGGGAGCAGCGTAGGAAGGAACTGCATCATGATGAGTAGCCAGGAAAGAGAACACATATGACCTCTATCTATATCACTCTTAAATCTTCAATTCTGATTAGAAGTTCCTGCTGGAAGGCAAATCACAGTTTATCACATATTAATGCACTTGTTCTGATGCATTAGATCTTTTCTATAATATCGACTTACACAGAGACTTGTATGGTGGACTGTCCGCACAAACTGATTTAAAAAAATGAATTTCCATGACGAGACATTTAGTTCACATTTTTGGATGCTGTCAGGTTTTCCAACGGGGAAACAGTCTTCATGACGGTTTCTCTGCAACATGCTGCTTTTTTTTTTTTTGTTGGTCTTTTTAACTTCACGAGCGTGAAAGTGAGAGTGAGAGAGAGAGAGAGAGAGAGAGAGAGAGAGAGAGAGAGGGAGAAAAAGAGATGCTGGTGCAGGAACTAGCTGTTATAAGCCTAAGTAATAACAGGAACTAACTTGTTTTACAGAAGATAAATGTAACTATAATTGGATTTTTTTCCTCAATAAATTTAAAAAAAGTTAACTTTGGCAAACTGCTGTGGTTTAAGACCGGTTCAATGAAGGAAAAGGAAAATGAATCACACCACACATTCATTATTTTCCTGTAACGGCACGCCACATATGATGTTTCTGAAGTAACACCTTGTACGCAGGGACTTGTATATTGGACGCACCATATAATCTAAACCTGATAATAAACGGATTAAGACAATGGGTTGTTATTTAACAAATAAATATTTACAAGTGCTGATATGGTGAAGTATGTGAATGTGGGAAAAACATGGGCTGTACTATATGTGCAATCACACACACTGGGTCGTGCTCATACAGGAAAATAATCCACTTTGGGGTGCCGGCATGAGACAAGACCAAGGCGTGGATTATTTTCCTATAACAGCACGCCACATATGATGTTTCTGAAGTAACAGCTTGTACGCAGGGACTTGTATATTGGACGCTCCATATAATCTAAACCTGATAATAAATTAAACCTGATTATAAAATTACGGATTAAGACAATGGGTTGTTATTTAACAAATAAATACATACAAGCGTTGACATGGTGAAGTAAGTAGACGTGGTCAAAGTGCTGTAGCATATGTGGATTAGCACACATTGGGACATTCTGTTTTAGGAAAATAATCCACTTTTTCATATTGAGGTGCCAGTATGAGACAAGACCAAGGAGTGTATTAGTTTCCTATAACTGCACAGCCCAAAGTGTGTTATTTCTTCCATAACCAATTTAACTGATTATTCAGATTAATGACCTTTTAAAAATACAAGTTAAATGTCAGTATTTGGGGGGAAAGTCATGTAGCTGGCTCATTTACTGACAGATAAACATCAGTTAGAAGTAAATATGAGGAGTTTTAGGCCTCATTCTCTGTGACCAAACACTTCTGCATGTTTTTCTTTTTTAATTTGTCAGGTGATATTTAGCAACGCTAACACTTTACATAGCACACTTACAGCCATTTGAAATAAAACTAAATGAAAATAATATTAGTAGGTAGAAATTAAAAAAAGGGAATAAACTAACAAAATCTATCAATACAGACAAAAATTAAATGTTACTTCTTAGGTGTAAATTTTAAACGGAATTGTAGCTGTTGTGTTTGTTAGCATTTCACACATCCAGATTGCTAACGCTAGCCTAACCAGACTCCGTATTTGTTACTTCTAAAAAAAATAATAATGATAATAATGTTTTATCTAATTAATATTCTCTTTAATTAATCCGTATACGTGCAGGGCAATAATATGAAAACAGAATAACAATTGTTTATTTTTTATCTATTATTTTTTTGTTCAAGTGCGACGGTTCAAAATAAACATGGGCGTTTCTTCCACTTTTAGTTTGGGACACACCAAAATTAGCCAGTTAGCTTAGTTAGCTTAGCTAGCGTTAGCGACATCACTAAACCACTCCGCATTGAACAGTGAAGTGCACTAGGTAGTGTGCGCGAGCCATTTTATCACACCACACACACTACAGTTATGTAGGGAACACGGCGGCATTTGGAATACGGCCTACAACTACTTCCACGCCACTAATCCACAACACCGGCGGATTAAAAGGAAACAAAGGCAGATTGTAACGGTTATCTCGCACCCACCTTTAATAACGTTACTGTAGATGGTTGCTCTGAACTCCTCTCTGGCCAGCTGGTCGAAATCCTGCCCGTGTATGATGCGCATCTGCTTGAGGAAAGTGGACTTGCCGCTCTCGCCGGCGCCGAGCAAAAGTATCTTCACTAGCCGCTTCACATACGTTTTGTCTTTCGAAATACATCTGTCTATCTCTTTAGATATCCTCAGCTGCTCTGCCTCGCTGGTGTTCAGGAGACATTTAGGGAAACAGACGGATAGTAAGGACCGGGACGGCAGGAAATCCGCCATCTTTGTAACACAAACTTTCATCGATACAAATAGGGAGGGGTTAAGCCGAGCTGAGCTAAGCCAAGCTCCCGCGCGCGCGCGCTACGCACACACATACACACACGCGCGCACACGCGCACACAGCAAGCGTTCTACTGGCGCGCGGGTGGGGCGCCAAAGCGCGATGTAAAAGCGCGTGCACAAGCGCGTGCACGACCCTGCTCTGCTTATCACAATAGGTGTGTTCTTTTTCTACAGAAAAAGTACTGGAGTGCCTTTTAAAGCAACGCCCTACAGTCCTAACAGCTTAATAATAACAATAATAATAATAATAATATAGAAAATAATAATAATATATAAAAATGTAAAAAATAATAATAAAAAAATAAAATATAAAATAAAATAAATAATAATAATAAAAAATGTAAATGCCAAATGCCATAAATGTAAATGCCAAATGCCATAAATGTAATAATAAGGACATGTGTCCTGTAAGGGCATGTGTAAAAAAGATATTACTTAATATCGTGCAAGCCTATGAGCACCTAAATCAAAGAATATACAAGATCATTTTAAGAAATATCGGTCTTCATTAACCTTGTCTAATAGCTGCTGAACATTGATTGGCCAATGGCGGCCAAGTTTTTCAAGGTTCACAACTGTCCTCATAGACACTGGTGGGACCTTGGACAAAGACACTATGTGCAAGATTTCAAGTCGATTGGACCAATGGTTCCATATTTAGTGCCAATTTCATGTTTTGTCCTGTTCTGTCACCACCACGTGGCCAAGCTCCACCATTTTGTGCATGTGACCTCAGATTGAGCCCATACATAAGTCTGCCAAGTTTGGTGAAGATATCTCATTCCGTTCAAGAGTTATAGCCATTTAAATAAAAATGGCCACGCCTACCTTCACGGCGATGAATCGAAAGTTCAACATTTTTTTTGCTAATTATTGATCTAAGGAGTTCAAACAATTGTCCTGCACTGGTTTTATTTTGGTCGAGCGAAAAACCTAGGAATAGTTCGCAAAACTATGTTTTTAAGTAATCGCAAATATTTAACAAACGATTTGGCTGACTCCAAATGTTCTTGAGGTAAAGTTGTTCAGAATGAGGAGCTCCATCAAACAGTATGAGTTACTCGTGTTTGTGTGAAACACTGTGGTATATAAAACCATTTATATGTGGCCGATTAGTTTCAAATTTCTCACAGACCTCTGGGGCCAAGAGTCAAGCAAATCCACCACGTTTCTTTCTGACTGGCTTTTGTTAACCTTGTCTAATAGCTGCTGAAAATTTATTGTCCGATGGCGGACATGTTTTTCGAGATAACCGACTGTCCTCATAAATATTGATTGGTCCTTTGACAAAGACACTGCTTGCAAATTTTCAAGTAGGTAGGACCAATGGTTCCGTAGTTAGAGTCAATTTCATATTTTTTCCTGTTATAGCGCCACCAACTGGTCACGCTGGGGAATTTTTTACATCTGTCCTCATATTGAGCCCATACATAAGTTTGTCAATTTTGGTGAAAATATCTCGTTCTGTTCAAGAGTTATAGCCATTTAAGTAAAAGTCTCCACGCCCTCTTCAAACATTTTGAAGTGCCATCTCGAGTTTAAATCAAAAGTTCAACATATTTTGATAATTATTGATAAGGGGACTCCAGAGGATCTTTCTGCACTGCTTTGGGTCCAAGCGGATGAACGGCCTAGGACTAGTTCGCAAAAGTAGGTTTTGCAAGAAAATCCAATATGGCGGAAATGAAATCTGAGATATTCATTTTGTTCATCGATTCCAATGATATAAGACACTTGAGTCTGTGACAAACGGTGCACGATCAGTTTTAGGGCAGAATAATAATAATAATAATAATAACAACAACAATAATAATAATAATAATACTTACAAAAACAATAGGGCTTCAGCACTTTGTGCTTGAACCCCTAATAATAATTGACCTGCCTGACCTATTCTGATGCCCTAATTCTGGTTGGAGTTCTCAGCACTTGGAAACCGCTCGCTGCTGTTGAGGATAACCCCACACAGACAGCCTAAATATCAATGAGATTACTGTGAATGGTACCACACAAAAACCATGAAGATGGCTTTGGACTGCAGTTGATATGAACAGTTTTGCTACGATGGCTTAGGACTGCAATTGCCACGAACAGTTTTGCACTCAAGTCTCCATCAGTGAACAGTTTGATGACTTCAGCAAAATAGACTTCATGTGAAAACTACAATGAATTTCCTGATTACACAATTGCACTTGTTGGCCATGTGGTACACTGTTATAGAAGGGAATTATTAATAATTGCACTGTTTGTTGTCACCCAGATGAGTCTGGTTCCTCTCAAGGTTTCTTCCTCATATCGTCTCAGGGAGTTTTTCCTTGCCGCCATTGCCTCTGGCTTGCTCATTAGGGATAAATTTATAAATTTATATGTTTAAAATTTATATCTAGAATTTATATATTTCTATAAATCTGCTTTGTGACAATGGCCATTGTTAAAAGTGCTATACAAATAAAATTGAATTGAATTGAATTGAATTATTATTATTATTATTATTATTATTATTATTATTATTATTATAAAAAATAACAAAATTCAACATTAATGTAACTATGCCTAGGGGAAGAGAGCGTCTATGAGCTTTGGCTTTGGAGACAGAAAGTGAAGAGGAATGGAGGAGAGGTATGGGTAAAGTGGGAAACGTTTGTGACCAAAGAACTTCCCCAAAATTACAATTGTGCTATCTCTAGTTTAAAAAAATGTAAATAGATTTTTTAAATCTCAGAATCAGCTCCTTATATACCTTTATGATGGTTCTAGATAGATAGATAGATAGATAGATAGACAATAATATTGATGCCACACTGCTTACTGTATTTAATGCATCAGTGACCTGATAGTTTTATATTTATTGAAATAAATTGTATGGATGGCGGTGCAGCAGGTAGCATTGCCAGTTCCATGTGCATGGTGCCCTGTGATGGACTGGTGTCCCATTCAGGGTGTATTCCCGCCTCACACCCAGTATTCCCAGGATAGGCTCAGAATCCACCATGACCCTAACCAGAATAAAACAGCTACTGAGAGTGAGTGAGGTATGTAGGACCAATGTAGGACCAGAGGCAATACCATTGCCCTAATCAATAGAACTGTACTAAAACAAGTGTAAAACAATAAATGGAATATGTCTGTTAAGGAAAACAGCTTTAATAAATAAGAATTTTTAGAAACTAAAAACTAGACTTATCAGCATTGACAGGGCCAGAGCAAGTGTGTCCTTAATCATAATTATGTCTTTAAACTCATCCTCGCTAAGCCATTCTCTTGGTGCTAGAACACACGATCGGAAGTTGCGTGTCTTTCCATTTCCTTCATATCCACCAGAGCACTTGAAGCTACAAGGGCCAGAGCTTGTGTGTCCCTTCATTACCAATTTGCTGCCATTCACAATCCCACTGAGTCGTTCACTCAGTGCCACAATTTCACTCTGGTTCACGGGATAGGATTGTGCATACTCCTGCATTTCTCTCAAATACACTGGAGCTAATGCCAGCTAACAGGGCATTACCCTTGTGCCATCTTCTGTACCCCACCCAAGTCACTTAATCTGTGCCAACAGTTTTTCATAGCCCCTACTGGCCAGTGGACCTGTAATGATCTGATGCAGTTGGTATTCCCAGAACCAGAGCATGTGTGTCCCTCCATTTGTGCTCGCCCAGCTAAATTCTAATCATATAAATGCTCAATGCATAAATCATGTACAATGCGTCAGTTCATGGAGATACGGGTCAAGGTCAAGGTTCAGTTCATTTTCACAATAAACATCATAATGTGGGAAAAAATGTGATTTCAGTGACTTTGGCTGAAGCATGGTTGTTGGTTCCAGGTGGATTGGTTTAAATAGTTCAGAAACTGCTGATCTCCTGAGATTTTCATACTAAACATTCTCGAGAAATTACACTGAATGGCACAAAAAAACACCCAGTGAGTATCAGTTCTGTGGGCTTAAAGCCTTGTTGAGAGAGATCATTGGAGAATGGCCAGATTGGTTTGAGTAGGAAGGCTATGGTATCTCAAATAATCACTTTTTCCAACCATGGTGAGCATTAAAGCATCTCAGAATGCACATAATTTTTTAACCTTGAGGCGCATGGGCTACAACAGCAGAAGATTACATCAGTTCCAACTCTTTTCAGCCAAAAACAGGAATCTGTTGAAGAGCAGAAAGTTGAAGATGGGAAAAAGCATTGCCTGATGTGCTCTGAATCTTGATTTCTTCAGCGACATGCAGGTCAGAATTTGGCATCAACAGCATGAATCCATGGACCCAACCTGCCTTATGTGAACAGCTCAGGCTGGTGGTGGTGGTGTTGTAATGATGTGGGGAATGTTTTCATGGCACACCTTGGGTCCCTTAATACTAGTTCCAGTTTACATTGACCTATACGAGTATTGTTGACCACATTGATCCCTTTATAGCCAAAATTTACCCATCTTACAACATCAACTTTCAGCATAATAATGTTATAAAGTCGTCTCAAACTGGTTCCATGAACATGGCAGTGAGTTCAGTGCATTTCAATGGCCTCGTCAGTCACCAGATCTGAATCCAGAATAGCATCTTTGGGATGTGATTCTCAGCAAGAATGTGCAGCTGACAATTCTACAGTAGTTCCGTGATGGAATCATATCAACATGGACTATAATATCGAAGGAAATTTTTCAAAACCTTGTGGAATCCATGCTAGTATGGTGTTCTTAATAAAATGGTACATTACTAAAGGTTCAGGTTTAGGCTATGATAAAAAAAAATGTAATGCCCTTACATTATCTATTTTATTTGACATGTCTTATACCAGGTGGCTTAGGGGTTTGCACTGTTGCCTCACACCTCCAGGGTTGGGGGTTCGAATCCCACCTCTGCCCTGTGGAGTCTGCATGCCCTGTGGAGTCTGCATGCTCTCCCCATGCTTCAGGGGTTTTCTCCTGGTACTCCGGTTTCATCCTCCAGCCCAAAGACATTCTGTAGGCTGCTTGGCATTTCCAAATTATCTGTAGTGTGTGAATGTGTGTGTGATTGTGCACTGTGATGGGTTGGAACCCTGTCCAGGGTGTCCCCCACCTTGTGCCCTGAGTCCCCTGGGATAGGCTCCAGGGTCTCCCGTGACCCTGTGTAGGATAAGCGGTACAGAGGATGGATGGATGGATGGATGGTCTTACACCAGCCATTTATTTTGTTTTGGTTTTTAACTACTCCAAACCTTTACACACTCACATGGTACTCAGACCTCCATTTTTGACCACTAGAGGCCTCTAATGAACTCTTGAAAGCTTGAGACATTAACCATTTGACTGGAAAGCTTTAACACTTCATGAAGCTTTGTCTCACTATATATATATTACAGTATATCCTTAACATGTCAATAAATCATGGCTGCCACAAGATTAATTACACGCCCGTGCTCTCCTTTTTTGCCTTGTATTTTCGCATTTTGAGTTAAATAAAGTCTTTTTTCTTTATTTACACACTTACATTATTTCAAACTGTTGAAAAGAAGAACAAGAACACGACGTCTGTACATTTTTTAACAGATATATGGAGCTATTTTCTGTGTTGTATCTTTAGACAACACTGGCTAATTTAGATGACGTACACTGCCAGGTTAACAGGCGCGTCTGTGAAGCTGCGCTGTGATTGGTGGACAGATTTGCCCTCGCGCGCTTTGCTTCTCACGCGCAGCAGCTCAGGTTCTCAGCAGGTTGTCTGAGAGCTGCAGTTCTGCTGGTACGAGGTCATTCTGTAGGGACTGCAATAAAAAAAAAAAAAATGACCATTAAATTAATCCGTGATCATGGACAGCATTATAGACCTCGAATGGCCTGTCTGAAGAAGGTAGGTGTACATTCAGACATAACCAGATTTCCTGTTGTTGTCAAACATTATTTTATATGTATTGTTATTAATATTATTTATGAAAATTTCCATTTGCATTTGTCAAGCATCATGCAATAGGTATAAGATTATAAATATGTTGCTATGCACATGCTATGCTGTGGCGATCAGGTGCTCCCAACCTACTCATCATTCCTGTCATCACATACAGATGTACAAGACATTGCTGCTCCAGAATCATGGTGTTATAATTAACATGGGACAGCCTGAGACATCAGACAAGAGTGTCACACAATGCAAAAGACAATAGACTATATCCTACACTACAGGTTCCCAATGCTGGACCTGGAGTAACCCCTGTCCTGCACATTTGAGTTTTTTTCACCTGCTCCCAGCATACCTGATTCAACTAATCAATGAGATGAAGTGGGTGTGTATGAGCAGGGAAAACACTAAAATGTACAGAACAGGGGGTACTCCAGGAACAGGGTTGGAAACCTGTGGCCTACATTATATAATAGACAACACGGTAAACAAACTATACGGTAATCATTAAGCACTAGGGGTCTAAGGGTCACGCTTCGGGGTCTCCTCTTTTGTTTTATTCATTCATTTTACAGATTAATAGAAGAATTCTCACTCTAACTATGAAGACGGATTTTGTGAAATGTTCCTGGGAGACCCATTCAGACAAACCACATTTAAATTACATGCTACTTTAGTCTTTTTACTAAACTGACACGTAGCACTTGCATAGTTCAGCAAAAATTTGATATTTTTGGCAAAAATCTCTCTCTGCTAAACAAACTAGAACAAACTCGCGCCTCAAATCACATACTTCTCTACTAGTCTAGACCATTATTGAGTACTAATATTAACCGCTTTTTTCTGTTATAGTTAGTGTTTGAATTTTAAATACCTTTCACGTAGCCTTTGTTTTGTGAACCAGTCTTATGGATATTCTAGCTTAGTAGATACTTTTGAATATAAATTCACAAACCCTCTATGATGCAGTCTGTGTGCGTTTATAGATGTGTTAGTAGTGTGTGCTCTCACGTTAACCCTCTCTCAGCTCGAGGCCTTGGTGCTGGCAATGCAGGACCCAAAATCCGGTGTAAAATCATCTGAGCAGAAATTGAATACTACTTCTATTCCACATGTCATCGCAGGTGAGCTGAAAAAAAAATCTCTGCGTTATTGTACATTGACATCCCCATCTCTTGTCCTCACACTCTCATCTCTCTTTAACTCAGCTGTCAGTATCACATGAACTGACAGTATCACTTAAAGTGTTCATTTCTAATTTCCTCTTTATTTGCATTGTAGACTCCAATTCTAATTCCACAAAATGAACGTTTACATTCTTATTATCTGGGTTAATATTTCTGCATTTACTGCATTTTTTTCAGTGAAATTCAGTAAATATTCAGGGTTCCACACTATTCCTGGACATATGACTGATAAATAAGCTTTCTGTCTGACTGTCTTGGGTAAGCTTAATCTAGCACTCTGACCACAGAGTGGAGGCGAAGCTGCATTTGCAAAAGAGCAAGCAGAAATCATACAGGCCCACAAAGCATGATTTTATCTAGGTGATATTCTAAATTGGAGTGCTGCCATAAGAAATAAGTGGTTCTCATGCAGGAATAAAAAGAGCCAGATGATGGACTATGTTTGCTGAACATATAAAGTGTGGGGTGAAGAATATTTTGTGCACTCATCTGTCACATCATGCACCACATGCACAACAGAACAAAATGGGAGATGTTAGCAGAAAGCATTGAACTGAAAAGAAAACTCCTTTTCTCCATCTCAAAAGCACACATAGCGTAGCAAAGAGTGTTGGGTAAGTTATTGAGTTAGCATCTGGTAGCATTGAAAGCAGTCGCCACTCGCATTTACATCGCACACATTTTTAATGACGTTTCTATTTAGTGGAAAATAGTTAGTTCTTGAGTATAACCAGCCACTAAGTTATGACCAACTTACAAACTAGTTCTAGACGATGCCACATCCATCCATGGAGACAAAGGAGCAACATTGGCCATGCTCTCTGGGAAGGAGGGATGGCATATGGGGGTGGCTCCATATGGACGGCCTGAAGAACTGTTTGGATTGCTGGGGATGGTGCCACCTGGGGGCTGTGGAGATGGCTTGGGGTTCACATATGGGGAGCTGTACTGTAATGGCTTGGGACTGCGATTGCTGTAGTGGCTTTGGGGCTGCAGTTGCCACGAGCACCTTCGTACTCAGGACTCAGTGGACAGTGGATAGATTTTAACCAACCAGACTTCTTGCAAATAAAATTGAATTGAATTGAATACTCTCCCTTGTCAATCACTGGCACTGCAAGAGAAGTTTATAAAAGACACTGGTAATCAGGCTTGGCTAAATATAGCAACTCTCAGTCAGATGAGGTGTGTGCTGATTTGTGCTCTAAAGTTGTCCTTTAATCCACATTAAGAGTACAGATAATCCCCATGACTAAACCTCCAACACATGCCTTGCTTTCATATTATTAATTAATACCTCTGCTATTTATTTGTTCTTTGAGACATGTATGTACAGTCAGGTCCATAAGTATTTGGACAGCGACACAAGTTTGGTAATTTTGCCTCTGTACACCACCACAGTGGATTTGAAATGAAGCAATCAAGATGTGATTTAAGTGTAGACTTTCCGCTTTATTTCAAGGGATTTAACAAAAATATTGCATTAACCATTTAGGAATTACAGCCATTTTTACAGAGTCCTTTCATTTTCACAGGCTCAAAAGTAATTGGACATACTAACATAATCATAAATATTAGGATTATTTTTACTACTTGGATGCAAATCCTTTGCATTCAATGACTGCCTGAAGTCTGGAACCCATGGACATCACCAAATGCTGAGTTTCCTCCCTTTGCTTTGCCAGGGCTTTACTGCAGCTGCCTCCAGGTTCTGCTTGTTTGTGGGTCTTTCTGCCTTCAGTTTTGTCTTCAGTAAGGAAAGCATGCTCTATTGGGTTAAGGTCAGGTGACTGATTCAGCCATTTAAGAACATTCCATTTCCAAGCTCTTGGGTTGCTTTCGCAGTACATTTTGGGTCATTATCCATCTGTACTGTGAAGCGCCGTCCTAACACTTTTGCAGCATTTGACTGAATCTGAGCAGAAAGTATAGCTCTATACACTTCAGAATTCATCCTGCTACTTCTATCAGCAGTCACATCATTAGTAAACACCAGTTCCATTGGCAGCCATACATGCCCATGCCATAACACTGCCTCCACACGTTTGACAGATGTGGTTCGCTACTGCATTCCTTCTTTTTAAGAATGTACCAAATTGTTGACTTGTCCACTCCTTTCTGCTATCTCTCTGATAGGTCTGTTTTGTTTTTTCAGCCTCATGATTACCTCTTTCACTTGCATCAACTCCTCTTTGGACCGCATAGTGAGAGTTCCCATGAACAGCTACCAAATGCAAATTCAACACTTGGAATCAACTCTAGACCCTTCATCCCCTTAATTTGTCATGAAATAAGGAGGAAACAGGCCACATCTGGCCATTAAACTGCTTATCAGTCAATTACCCCATTACTTTTGAGCCTGTGAAAATGGAGGGACTCTGTAAAAATGGCTGTAATTCCTAAACAATTAATGCAATATTTTTGTTAAACCCCCTGAATTAAAGCTGAAAGTCTACACTTCAGTCACATCTTGATTGCTTCATTTTAAATCCATTGCGGTGGTGTACAGAGGCAAAATTACAGAAATTGTGTCACTGTCCAAATACTTATGGACCTGACTGTATCTGTATTATATAGTCTAAAATGTATTGTCGTAATGCTGATTGTAGTGTTAGCTGAAAAAAAAATTCTACTCTTTACTATTGTTTATAATTTGTTCCTGCACCTTGATTTTAGTGACAATTAAATGTGTTACATAAATACCTAACTAATTATTACTAACTGGTTAATTAGTTAATTAATTAACCATCCTCTCGCTTTGTCTCTGTCTTCTCATTATAATAAAATATTACAATAATACAATTATAAATGATATTTCTTATACACAGTATGTCTTATATACATATATGTTTTTCCATATGTGTCTGTGACACAGGACAGGACATTCTTGCGTGGATTGCCAGTTATATGAAGGTGGATAATCAAGGTAATTGGTTACCTTGAGTATTGGCATATTGTGGTTGCATCTGTATGTTCATGACATTGTGATTTATAACTATGTTTGTTAGAGGCTCGGACAATTGGCACCATGTTAGTTGCTTTTGGCTTCATCTACCCACTGCAAGACCACAAAAGACTCATCCTCAAGCCAGATGGCAGTCTTTATCGCTTTCAGGTAAAAGCTGGTTTTTTTTTATGCATCCTTACATGCAACTATGGTACAAATTCTCTAAATTCCATCCACTTAGAGAAAATCTGTCCAAGTCTCATTAATGTAGTTGATGTTTTTAATTCCCTTAATAGTTGTACTGCCTTAAATAGAGGATGTTAGCACCAGTGGTGTGGTGTAGTGTCAGGCCTGGAAAAATATCTGTCTGTAAGTCCAGTTTTACCAAGAAGCAACATTGTGTAATACTTGTGTAATACTAATGATGAAACCTCCTTATTTGTTTGTCCATGTTTTTGCTAGCATGTCTATGGGATTTTAAATTGTTTATTAGCTTTCAGCTAAGAGTAGTCCACTTACCCAGCCTGGTTTGATAAGTATGGTAGCTTAACTTACAGGCACATGATATGTTCTTTATTCGTATGCTACAGTTTTTCAGGGAAATTTTAATACAGATTTCAACAGACAGCTAGTTTGCTCTCTTTCTGGCACTGAACTCTGGTATAAACCAATTTATCATCATAAATGTTTACACTCTTAATAGACACCGTACTTCTGGCCTGTGCAGAAATGGAAGGCAGAAGACACTGATTATGGTACATTTAACTTCTTGTATTATGGTACTGATTTTCCTATGTGGCCCTTAACACACCATATCATGCTTCACCCTGCACCCTCACCCCAGCATTCTAACAAGCTAGGAATTACAAAGAAAAGCATATTATATATAAGGAATAACCCACAACGGGGAATGCTGTTAACAGACAACAATCAAAAACAGGGTGGTGTGATGCAGTCCTTTTACAACCCTGAAGTTGATTATTTTCTAATAACAGCATATCCCGAAGTGTTTCTGTTTCTCTTATAACACAGCAATTTGCCAGTCCTAACCATTTTTATTTATTAAAGAATGACATTTTCCCTTGTTTATAGATACATTTAATGTTGTGGAATGTCTGTGAAACAAGTTCCTGTTATCGCTTACGCTATAACAGCTATAAAAAAGTCATTCCTTACCAGCCCCTCTGTTTTTACTCTTTCTTACAGCAGTCATATTAACGAAAAACCTCAAAGCCCTCTGTCTTGAATACTTTCCAGTGTCAGAAAACATAAAGGAATACCCTTACCTCTGCCTGTTACAAAGCAGCGACAGTGGAGAGTTTTTCCAAAACTGCTAAATTAACACACACAGCAGTTACATGCAGTTTTATTCCATTTTTATGTGGGGCATCTGCATCATACAAGTCCCTGTGAATGAGCAGTTATTATAATGTATTGGAACAAGTGCATTAATGTATACATGTGATTTGCCTAGCCTCCAAACTACTATCTGAGCTGCTGTAAAAGAAAATTAGTCAATGCCTTTTGGCCAATGGGATTTGAGAATTCAGCAGTGCTGTGGTATACGTGACTTTAAAGTCTGTCTTAGATAGAAATCAGGAATCTAAGGAACAGTTCAGCCAATGATGAAATCGAACCATGGCCAGGAATCGAACCTTGACCACAGCGGTGAGAGCGCACTAGTCCTCCAGGGACCCTACGTCACACGGCGTCATATGAGACATGAAATATCTTGCATGCACACAAGAAGTTGATATTTATTGCCCCTGGCGTTAGGACAGGTGAAATGGAGCTGAAGGTTCTAAGCTGCCCTTACTGGTTATTCCAACACAAAACTTTCACACCAAACATGTCTTGGCTTATGGATTACATTTAAGGAGGACATTATATACATTTCATTTTTGGCTGAACTCTACTTATGCAGATGATCAAAACAGACTAAAACAGAAACTGTAGAATTGTCTTGGTGCAGCTGTTAGTCAGTGTGTACTGTGTTTATTGATACTGTACTGTGTGTGTTCCACTGATGCCCTAGTTTTACTAAAAGTGATTTTTACTGCGTGTTCTTATCCTATGCTGTGGCGCTGTTTGCACTGTGTGTAGTTGTACTGTATGTTGTGCCATAATCCAGCAGTCTTTTTTTCCCATTGCATAGATGAGTAGATGGTAGATGGACTGATAGACATTAACTCAATATAATAGTTTCTACACTGTTTTAACCCCCTGTGTTTGTTTTCACTAAAGCAATTTATCTGGCGAAGAGAAACATTCGAAAGAAGGGGACCCTTGATAACTATGAACAGGTTCTGCTTTCTCTACACAAACCATCTACAGTGTCACACGATATCCTGTTTTGTGAGAAAAGCAATAACAGCAGTTTGTTAATGCACTGAACAGGAGAACTACAACAACCTGCACAAATGGCTCAACCACAAATGGGATTTTATTGTGATGCAAGCCAAAGAGCAATACAGGTCAGTCTTCACTCATGATCATAAAAGGTTAAAGTATCAGACAATGTAGTTATAACATTTAAAATGGTTGTATTATACCAAACTGAAGTGTTCAATTCTGCATGTACAGTACCAACATGTCCAATTTTAACAGTAGGCTATGCTCACTACTTGGTTGGCTGTTGCTTGCTAGTTTGCTTTTCTTCACTAGGTTAGCATTGATTCCCAAGGTTAGATAAAATTGTACTCAATAAATTTCATTTGCCAGGTTGCTCAGACTCAAAGAGACCATTAATGCACTAATGTGTAGCTTTGATCAAATCTGTGGAGTCACATGACCAACAGCAGTCTTGTAATTGCAGCATTCGCTCTAAATCTAAATCTACCTACATTACATTGAAAGGGATGAAATTCTTGTCAAGTAAATGTAGAAATTCAAATTATGCAGACATTGTACTTCACTTACCTGCTACAAGACAAACCTAAACCTCATTAGAAAGCAATCAGATATCTAGCTTCCCAATGGTTTGCTTACAAGTCTGTTTACTTTCTGCAGGGCAGGAAAGGAGAGGAATAAATCAGACCGGGTTGTGTTTGATTGTCAGGAAAGGGCCTACTGGATAGTACACAGGCCTCCAGTGAGTACCGTTTTGTGTGTGCCCTGTATCTGTCTTTGGTTATCTGTCCTGTATCTGTCTTTGGTCATTTGTGGTTATCTACTGTATAGAATTTAGTCACCCTTCAAAAGAATGGGCAAAAATAATTATTATATCATACAACCCATAGTTCTCAAAGTAGGGTCTGTGACGTATAGACAGAGGGGTCTGTAATTTTTTTTTCCATTATCAAATGTATTATATTTATTCTTGGGTTCTTATAGATACTTTTGTCCTGGATAACTTTGTCCCAGATTTGTTTCAGTAGCTCATTGCTATTCATGAGGCTGTTTGTTTAGGTGTTTTCTCTAACAAACTCTGGGGCCTTACAGGACCAGGTGTATTCATACTGCGATGATGTGACACTTTAATTGCACACACTTAGACTCTGTTCAACTAATTATGTGACTACTGATGGCAACTGGTTGCACAAAAATGAATTTTAGGGGTTTCACACCAATGGGAGTGAATACTTATGCTGTCACAACTTTTATGTTTCTATTTGTACTTATGTAAGGCAGTGTACAATTTAATAAAAACATATTTTTCAGGAAAGGCTATAGATATATATACAGTCAGGTCCGGAAGTATTTGGACAATGGCAGAGTTTTTGTGATTTTGCCTTTATACACCACCACAATGGATTTGAAATAAAACAATCAAGATGTGATCGAAGTGTAGACTTTCAGCTTTATTTTAAGAGGTTCCACAAAAATATGGCATTTACCATTTAGGAATTACAGCCATTTTCAGCAAAGTACTTCCATTTTCAGGGGCTCAAAGGTATTTGGACAAAGTGACATAATTGTAAATATAACCATAATTTTAATACTTGGATGAAAATCCTTTGCAGTCAATGACTGCCTGAAGTCTGGAGCCCATGTTCTCAAAAGTCAAATTCTGAGTTTCCTCCCTGGAGATGCTTTGCCAGGCCTTCACTGCAGCCACCTTCATTTGCTGCTTGTTTGTGGGTCTTTCTGCCTTCAGTCTTGTCTTCAGTAAGTGAAAAGCATGCTCTATTGGGTAGAGATCAGGCGACTGACTTGGCCATTGAAGAATATTCCATTTCTTTGCCTTCAAAAAGTCTTGAGTTGCTTTCGCAGGATGTTTAGGGTCATTATCCACCTGCACTGTGAAGCGGCGTCCTATCAGTTTTGTAGCATTTGGCTAAATGTGAGCAGAGAGTATAGCCCTATACACCTCAGAATTCATCTTGCTACTTCTGTCAGCAGTCACATCATCAATAAACACCAGTGAGCCCATCCCGTTGGTAGCCATACATGCCCATGCCATAACACTGCCTCCACCATGTTTGACACATGATGTGGTATACTTTGGATCATGAGCTGTTCCTTTCTTTCACCATACTTTTCTCTTCCCATCATTCTGGTACAAGTTAATCTTGGTTTCATCAGTCCAAAGAATCTTATTCCAGAACATGGGAGGCTTTTTTAGATGTTTTCTGGCGAAGTCTAATCTGGCTTTCCTGTTCTTGAATGTTACCAGTGGTTTGCACCTTGTTGTACAGAGGGTTTACAACATTTACATTCATGAAGGCGTCTCTTGATTGTAGATTTTGACAATGATACGCCTACCTTCTCCAGAGTATTCTTGACTTCTTTTGATGTTGTGAAGGGGTTTTTCTTCACCAAGGAAAGGATTCTGCGATCATCCACTTTAGTTGTCTTCCGTGGTTTTCCAGACCTTTTCGATGTTGTTGAGCTCACCAGTGCTTTCTTTCTTTTTAAGAATGTACCCAACTGTTGATTTGGCCACACCTAAGGTTTTTGCTAGCTCTCTTATAGATTTATGTTGTTCTTTCAGCCTAATGATGGCCTCCTTCACTTGCATTGAGATCTCGTTGGACTTCATATTGGTAGCTCCAGTCGAACAGCTGCCAAATGCCAACTCAGTACCTGATATCAACTCCAGACCTTTTATCCTTTTAATGGACCGCACCTGGTCAGTTAACTTCTTGTCAGTCAATTGTCCAAATACCTTTGAGCCCCTGAAAATGGAAGTACTTTGTTGAAAATGGCTGTATTTCCTAAATGGTAAATCCCATATTTTTGTGGAACCTCTTAAAATAAAGCTGAAAGTCTACACTTCGATCACATCTTGATTGTTTTATTTCAAATCCATTGTGGCAAATAAAGGCAAAATCACAAAAACTCTGTCATTGTCCAAATACTTCTGGACATGACTGTATAGATAGATGGATAGATAGATAGATAGATAGATAGATAGATAGATAGATAGAAGTTTTATTTCGGGGTTAATATTATGTGGCTTATGTGGCTATCTTCACAGCCTGGAACTCACACTACCATGGACTATGGCATGGATCGTCTCATCGATCCTAACACAGAAGAGGTGAAAGGTGAGGATGCACCAGCAGATTACTGATCCCCTACTGTTTATAATGCACCCTCATCCACTTCCCATCTCTGTTTTCCTCAGTTAAACCCCTGTCACCTTAATAAGAGCTGTTCCAGTACTTTATCAGCTCTAGTGAAGTGTGTTAGCCAGAATTAATCTCAATCAGATGCTTCATCTGGACATGAGAGCTGATGGAATGCTGTTAATTTATATGGTCAGTGATCGTAGCTACAAGATAACAGTTCTTATAGTGGCATCTGAGTGTAGACCTTAATGCTAAGAGGGCAAAGAACATTAGATCAGCTTAGCTGTGTTTCTTTGGCCTTAGTACTGCAATGACCAAGGATGGCTTCTGCCAGTGTGCTTAAGAGGATTTCTGGCCTCTGATCTTCCAATGCATACCCCCATTCATTCTCTACATTGTGTGCAATGATTATTTCATACAATCTTATGAATAGAAAAAATGAAGAATCCCCTATTAACTATAACTCATGACTGCTTGTCTGATGACTGAAAGTCTTCATAAAGTTTCAAATTATTCATTCATTTAAGAGTAAGTCTTTTATTAAATAAGTCCTCTGTATTGAATAATTAAATGCACTGGTGTAAGTGTAATCATATAAAACTAAAAATGACCTAACAGCAATTATTACAGTCTAGTTTGCCCAACCTTAAAGCTAAGCTCCTCAAACTAACATGGCTTCCCTGCCCTTAATGCCAGATGCCCAAAATAACCTCAGCCAATGCCCCTTTTACAATAATCTGTCTTTGAGCAGATTAAATACTTTACTGGACTCTGCTAGGAGCTAATATAGACAAAACTCGAGGTCCAGATGACAATTAGTGTTTGCCGTTTGTTATGGGTTTGTGTTTGTTCTTACCTCACTTGTGATATTTGAATGTTCACTATGTTCGTGGGTATGGACTGGTTCCAATAAACTCTTTGTATTCTCTCTGTTTCTTTTTCTAGGCAGTTTGTGTTTCTCTTTAGCCTGCATGGGTTTTCAAGAACAAGTCTGCTTACTGACCCAAGAATTGAAATTAAGAATATACTCCCTTTCCACTAACCATGAATTTCTCATACATTGCCCATATACATTACTGTACATAACACTTTGTTATTAACTACATGTACACCTCCCAGGGACTTCCCACAATACAGTCCCCTCCGAAAGTATTGGAACGGCAAGGCCAATTCTTTTGCTTTTGCTATAATACACTGCAGACATTTGGGTTTGAGAGCAAAAGAGATAGATCTCAAACGATAGATCAGAAGAGATGACAGATCAGAATTTCAGCATTAATTTCCAGATATTTACATCTAGATGTGTTAAACAATTTAGACCATGCCACCTTTAAAGTCGTAAAGTAAATTAAAGTAAATAACACTTATTATTTGGTTGCATATCTCTTGCTTGCAACAACTGCATCAAGCCATTGACCCACTGATTTCACCAAACTGATGCATTCTTCTTTTGTGATACTTTCCCAGGCTTGCACCAGAGCTTCTTTGAGTTGTTGTTTGTTTTGGGGGGTTTCTCCCTTCAGTCTCTGCTTCAGGAGGTGAAATGCATGCTCAAATACTCAATAAGGTCTGGTGATTGACTTGGCCAGACTAAAACCTTCCACTTTTTTTCCCCTGATGGAGCCCTTTGTTGTTTTGAATCATTGTCTTGCTGCATTATGATGTTACGTCCAATTAGATTGGATGCATTTCTCTGTAATTTGGCAGACAGAATGTTTCTGTAGACTTCTGAATTCATTCTGCTGCTATCATTGAGTTACATCATCAATAAAGATTAGTGAGCCCGTTCCAGAAGCAGCCATGCAAGCCTAATCCATGACACTACCTCCACCATGCTTGACTGATGTATGTCCACACTTTGACCTTTCCACCACTTTAGTAAAGATTAATCTTGGTTCCAGAACTTCTGTGACTAATCTCTGTATTTCTTTGTGAATTTCAATCTGGTCTTCTGATTCTTACTGCTAATGATTGATTTGCATCTTGTGGTATGGCCTTTATATTTCTGCACTCAAAGTCTTCTTTTGAACGGTGGATTGTGATACCTTCACCTCTGCCCTGTGGAGGTTATTGGTGATGTCACTGACTGTTGTTTTTGAGTTTTTCTTCACAGCTCTAACAATATGTCTGTTGTCAACAGCTCTCTGGTCTTCATGTTGGTTAATCCTTTTTAACAACAAATTCAGTCTTCACAGGTGAAACCCAGGACTCAAACCAAGAGTAAACATTCAGAGCTATTAACTGTTTAAACAATCAATCTAACAGGGAAGACCTGGGCAACAAGAAACACCTGTCAATCACATATTCTGTTGTTGTTTCAGGTTTTTTTAACACATCTAGATGTAAATATCAGGAAATGAAAGCTGAAATTCTGATCTGTCGTCTCATATTCATCTTTTGATCTCAAACCCAGATGTCTTCAGTGTATAGCAAGAACAAATAAATTGGCATACACACACCACATACACACACACACATTGTCTTCATACATTCCCCCACTCCCCATTCCCCCATACACTACATATACACTCACCATATACCTACATACATGACACATAATGCCTCCATACACTATACCTACACACTCTATACACTCCATACACTACACATACACACCCAATACAATCTCTCATACGCCCCCTACTATACCACACATATGCTCCCCATACATTTCCCATATAATACACATACACCCCTATACAATCCTCTATATGGCCACCAAACACTACAAATAAACTCTTCCCCATTTGCCCCCATACACTCCCAATACACTAAACACATGTCCCATACACTTCCCATGCACTCCTAATACACTATATAGTGTGCACTACACTCTGCATAGACCAATCTCACAGCCTGAAGCCATAATTTTTGTTATTTAACAAGTTAATTTAAAGATACACAATGGTAGTACTTTTCTTATATATATAGAATATCTCAAACTTCTACCGTTTGCCAATAATATAACTTTTATATATTGTATTGTTTGTAAAAATGTGTTTGAATGTATTAAAGATTTTTGAGAGATATTCCTTTATGCTTGTTACTATTAAAGATTGTAGCTTTGAGTATACTTTAAATTAGATATAGCTGTAGATAAATTATCTGTAACCCCCCCAAGTTAAATGGTGACTGTAATTGTGTTAGGTTTGTGTTATGTGGGTTAGTAAAGTGTATGTTTGTTGTGTTTGCACCAAAAACTGGTGACCTGCTGTAAAAATACTAATATTGAAATCTGTTTTTCTTTTCTAGAAAAAAACCTTTGACTACTATAGACGAATTGTAAGTGGAATCTGTTTAAGTGTGCTTTGTGTTTCGAACAGTTTTAGCTTGATTTCGCTTGCTCTAACCGCTCTTGTCTTTTAGATCATCTACACGCAGCAGGTAATCATGAGACCAAGAGTCAAATCTTCAGTGTCCATGGGAGCGTAAGTACAACATAATTACACAATGTTCATTTAGTCCCAATTAAGTAGCCAAATCAGAATAAAATTGTAGGAGGTTAATATGGAACATGATCTGGTTCATATATCTGAGTGCACCAACAAGAAATTTATACCAGCAGCTGACAAATTAAAGGAAAAACCAGTGGCTCTGTTAAGCTTTAGGCATATTTTTTCAGTTTTTTTGTCATCGTCATTGCAAATCAATTCTTCTGACTGATCACCTTTAACCTATGATGAAATATGGTGGGAGTCTCTACTGGAATGACTCAGCTATCATCCACTTTGTGGTTTGATGAGTATTGATGTAAAGGAAAAGATTTAAAAAAAAAACATCAGCTGGTCTGCTTCTAATCTTCAGCTGTCTAGTTTTGATGAGCCTGTGCCCACTGTAGCCTCACATTCTTGTTCTTGGCTGACAGGAGTGGAATCTGACGTTGTCTTCTGCTGTTGTAGCTTATCTGCCTCAAGGTTTGATGTGCATTCTGTGATACTTTTCTGCTCACCACGGTTGTAAAGAGTGCTTATTTGGATTACTATAGGCTTCCTGTCAGCTTAAACCAGTCTGGCCATTCTCCTCTGATTTCTCTCATGAACAAGGGGTTGTTCCAGCAGTTTCTGAAATTCATCCCAAATGCGTTTAATGGGGTTAAGGTCAGGGCTTTCTGCAGGCTACTTGAGTTCTTCCACACCAACCTTGGCAAACCATGTCTTTATGGGCCTCGCTTTGTGCATAGGGACATTGTCATGCTAGATCATGTCTAGGTCTACTGAAGAGAAATCTTAGTGCTACATCATACATAGACAGTTGTGTGCTTCCACTTTTGTGGCAACAGTTTGGGGAAGGCCCACATATGGATGTGAAGGTCAGGTGTCCACATTGTTAATTGTTGTTGTTGATAGTAGTTGGTAGCATGTTCCTTTTTGGTTGTTATACGTTATCATCCCTAGTGCATTCAGCCTGTAAGAACTCACAGTATTTGACTTTATAAGAGAAGAGTGACCTGAAGACTGGTGCAGTCCTAATAGAGAAATATTGTTTGAGTCTTTTGGGTTTTGTTTTACACAAATTTATGTTTTGTCTTCTCACTCATTCAGCCTTGTGAAATACATGACAACATATCAGGACCATGATCCATTTCTGAAACCGTGTGTTCCCAGCAACCCCTGGCAGACTGATGATGTCACATACTGGGATCTGAACATGAGAAAGTGAGTTTTTGACTCATACTGCTACTGCTACCACCACCACCACCACTACTACTACTACTACTACTACTAATAATAATAATAATTATTATTATTATTAGGGGGCCAAGCACCGAAGGTGTGTAGGCACCCTATTGTTATTCTACCTTTTCTTCTTATAATTATTCTTCCACTTCTTCTTGTTCTTGTTCTTGTTCTTCTTCTCCTTCTTCTTGCTAGGGTGTCTATGGCAGCCTATAGAACCGTCTGGTAAAAAAGTTGTGAAATTTTGCACACTGATTGGGGAGGGTCTAAGGAACATTCTGACCAAAAAAAGTTACAATAACATGCTAAAATGATTACATCTAACTGCGTTTTTTGCTACTCCTCCTCCAGATTTTGTCCAATCTTCACCAAATTTGGCTCACATCATCTTGAGACCTGTTTAAACAAAAATTCTCAAAGGAATTTTGATATTCAAAACAGTTCTCTTGTAACATGCTGGCAAATGCCAATAACAGGATGTGAGGGTGCATCTCAGCAGTGCATCTACAGATCATCATGAAACTAGATAAGTATCTTCAGCAGAAAAAAGTTTCATGACTGCGCCACAAGAACTGTAACAACTTTCATTTTTTCCGTATATATCATTTGAAGAGTTTGTGCTAAATTCACAGTTCTGTTTTCCTATAATTCCCTGGGGTATACTGAAGTGAGCACACACCAAGATTTGAAATTAAAGTGTACTTCTTGTTGACCATCTTGGATTTTGCCAAAAACTGTTTTTTCGCTACTCCTTCTACAGAATACGTCCAAAAGTTACAATAACACGCCGAAAATGCTTCCGACTAACTACCGGTTTTTGCTACTCCTCCAAATTTTGTCCAAACTTCACCAAATTTGGCTCATATTGAGACCTGTCTATACTTGCACAAAGTGGGGAATAAAGGCCCAAACTGATGAAAAAAACATAAATACCTTAAATATTTTTAAAGTGCAAGAAGAAAAAAATTTTAGGTCAGAACGGCAGCAATCATGACCAAAGGTCAGACTAGCAACAGACAACTCCGCAGGTCACAGAAGTAGTGGCAGCTGCAGCAGCAATGCCACTCTGCTGCCCATTTGTTCATCTAGACCTTTCCTCCTACAGTCAGAGAATTCAACCACTGTCTATGGTCAAAACATACACATCATGAGTAAAACTACAAATCACACTTGAATCCCTTTGACTAAAGTTATGGCTATGCTTTCTTGTGATTGCTTAGGCAACAATTGTAGTGCGTCCGTGAATGTGCAGCTCACCAAGGTTGGGTGCTTGGCCCCCGAAAACGCTGCTTGCAGGTTTAATTATTGTTATTATGTGAATGCATGTTATGTTAATTGACATGACAGATCTGACAGAAATGAACACTAGGACTGGGCACGAGTACTCACAAGTGACGACAGTGATTGAACATGACAAACACAATGAACGCATAAATGCATATTTTGCATACATTTACACTGACAGTAAATGTATGCAGTTGCACATTCTTAATGAGCACAGGACACAAACTGTCTTAAAGCACCTCACCATCACGCCTCTGATGTTTTGTGTAACTTGGCAGCAATATCTTGGAACAAATCAACTGTATTACTTTGAGGATGTCTGTATTGGGTCTGTTTTGGGTATTGACATATATTCAGAGCTATGATATTGGCATTATATCAAAAATGTGAGAACAGGGAGAAATTGTATTTAAATACTCCTTTGAAACTGCGGCACATTATGAAGCTTAGAAGCTGGCAGATGAATATGAATATCATATGTTTATATGATTCATACGATATTGTATATCATGTTTATATGATTCATACGATATCGTATATCATATAAGATTTATAAGCTTTGAAATTACAATTTAAAATTTGTGAGTCATGGTTTTAATATGGTTTTAAAAATCTGAACCTGAAATACAAAATTGCAGATTTTTTGTAAATTAGGACAAAGGTGTGTAATATATGGGATTCTCAGGGAAAAGTAAATGCTTTCAGAATATTTGAGCAAATAAAAAAACTGTATGTTCTTCTCAGACAGCTAGTTTTTTTAAACACTCAATGCTTAGTATACAGTATAGTATACGCTAGTCAGGCTGTGGTAATGTTAGCTTGCTGGCAATGGTTAGCAGCTAACAGCCAAATTTAGCTGCTTAGTAGCAATTTAGCTATTTCAAAATAACAAAAAAACATTTTTCTGTACCTCATTATGGTTTGTATCTTTGGTTTTGACTCTACTTTCCTCCACGTCTCTTCACTTTCACTTTACTGGATGCTCACTTTTCTCTGGGAGTCCATGATGATTCATTCAGCTTTGCTTCATTTCACATAAAATCTGTATTTTTGAGATTTGAATTTTTGTCATTTGTAATTAATGTGATTTGTAATTAGGATTCTGATTTTTTAACATCTCAGAAGCGTAACACAACATTTTTAATGATATGTTCTAAAACATTGGACATTTATTAAACACTCCACAGAAAAAAGAATTTTATTTAATAAAGAATTTTAATGTGATGTGTATATAATTCATTAAAAAGGCTTAGTTATGGATGTGTAAGCTGTGTAGTTTCAGAAAGTATAGCAGTGCTAATTGTTGATAACTGATAAATGATGACAGTTATTTGTAATGATGTTTTTGCATGTGATTTTGTCACGCAGTGTCGAAAGCCCTACAAAGATGAGAGTTGAGCGCTGGTCCTTCAGCTTTTATGAGTTACTCAACGATCCACGCGGCCGCGCCGACTTCAAACTCTTCCTGAAGAAGGAATTCAGCGGTGTGTGTTTGGCGACTCTTATAGATGTTTCTGGATTATGGAGCTATGCTTTTAGACGAGAGCTCACTGATTTATGATTATTTGCAGGTGAGAATTTGGCTTTTTGGGAGGCTGCTGAGGAGATGAAGTGGGGAGCGGCAGCATCCATGTCTGAGAAAGCTGAGACCATTTTTAAGTGAGACTTTTATTAATAAAATGTGTGAAATTTTCTCACTTGGCCTTTTCTGAGCAATGAGCAAGGATATATTTACTTCTGGAATAATTATATTTTCTTTTGAGCTGTATATTTTATTCTCTAGCAACTCATCTAATAATTAATACAGAAGATCAGTACACTGTTAAGCAGTGTTTTGAAACATTTTATCCATTAAAATTGCATATATAAATAATAGCATTGTACAATTATTGCATAAAATAAACATTACATACAGTAACTGATTATAGTTTAGTACTCAAACAATAGGACAAACTACTGAACCTTCCTTATGCTAGTCGTCTCGGTTTCCAGGGATTATGTTGTTGCTTTAGACCATGTCCTGTTTCCATGAGCTATGAAAATGAGGTTGCATACAGGTAAAATCATTTTGTTATTTAGCACCAGTGCGAAATCCAAAGATCTTTTACCTTACAAGAGACGGACAGTTGTTGACCTGAAGTCCGCTATCGGACATAAAGATACATAAGTGGATAAAAACACCATTGCCACTTTTCAGAGAAAATACATATGTATGTCTTTACATACATATACTGGCAGACATAAGCGTCCATTACTGGATGTCCATTTCCATTTGCTGTTCCTGTAAAACAAAACAAAACAAGACCCCAGAGAAGAGCCACGAGCAGTGTTCCTGATGGAAAGCCAGCAAGATATAATTGACAAACTCTGAACTTTGTGTTTGTATGCAGGACGTTTTTAGCTCCAGGAGCTCCACGTTGGATTAACATTGACGGTCGGACGATGGGACTGACAGTGAAGGGTTTAGAACATCCACACCGCTACGTCCTGGATGCAGCTCAAACACACATCTTCATGCTGATGAAAAAGGTTTGGAACATATTTCGAGCTCCACCGAATAAACCTCCCTAAGTAGTCGTGTTTACAGGTGTGAGTAGTAAGAAAAGATTTTTTCAGAATGAGATGCCACCAGCAACACTAACAAACAAACCATCCATGTTTTTATTCTATTTTACCTTGATCCTCTCAGCTATGACCTGAACATCATGTCTGTAATAGAAATATAAACGTAAACCACCATGTTGAAAAAACGCTTACTATTGTTCGACTTCCAGTAAAAATTCTAAATGGGAAAAATTATTTATTATTATTGCTTAATGATTGCTCTGTAATTCTGCACTTCACCTGCAGGACACTTTTTATCGCTATCTGAAGTCACCAGTTTACAAAGACATTCAGAAAAAGGCGATCTCACCTGCACCACATAACTTCACGTAAGTGTTATGATATTTGTGTTAAGGGAAATGAAGTCATTTAGGTCAAGGAGATTAAATCAGAGGTGCCAACATCTATGGTTTAGTCATAGCATTTAGGAGAGATCTGAAGACTACGCTTTTCTGTTTTCTCAGCTAAAGCAGCAGTCAGGACAAAAATGAATGAATATAACTGACTCGGCAGAAAAGTTAATTGACTGAAGGGGAAAGGACACGGGACGTGAAAAATGGATTTGTTTCTGTCAGCAGTTACTTTGGCTTTTTGGTAAAAAAAAAAAAAAAAAGAAAGAAAGAAAAAAGAAATGTAGCTGCTTATTATTGAGTATCCATCACACCAGACTTTTGCCTTGTAAGCAACATTGACACCTCTGTTAAATAAGTCATTACCATTATCCATGTGGTGGTGATCAGTCACCTGATGTACTGTGATATTAAACATGGATAATATTGTTGTCATGGCAACTGGGTTTGATACAATTGAGTCTGAGGTTATGTTCACTAACTCGTCAGTATACTGAAAATGTATCATTTCATTATCATTGTTCATCTATTATTCTCTCCCCTTTGCAGCGATGCTCAACTGCAGCAAAACGCTAGAAACCGTAAGCCCAGCATCGACCCCATCATCCTGTGGCAGCAGGAACAGGAGGAAAAAGCCAAAGCAGCTGCCGCGGCCGGACCCATCGATATTAAAAAACTGATGGCCAGCAAACTGGACCGCAAGTGATGGAGTTTAACGGAACTGATTTTGATTGATTTTGATATGAGGCATTAGATGTGAATCTCATTATATGTTGCATGCTCATCTCTATATTAGATCTAACTAGTGAAACTGTGTTTATGATATTTAGAGAAAGTACAGAATGATTCGTACTGACCGCAATTTTGCTTAGAGTATTGATTTCTTTAAAACTGAAAAATGTTCATTTTCTTATATAAATGACATAGTAGGCATGTGCTTATATTTGGTTACGTGCTTATATTTGGTTACGTGATGTATCATGATATCATCATAAAATTTTTTTTAAACATTATCACTATACCATAGAATGCCCAAAAATAGTCTGACAGATTGATGGCTTATGCGTTTTTAAAAGGTCGTGAACAACCTTTTTCGCTAATATCCTCTTTTTGATGTTACATTTGTGTACATTGATTAGTAGTATTACCCTTATTACTATTACTCACTATTCATACACATGAAAATCTGCACCATGTCCCCATCAGCTGCAGAATCATAGGTACCTTTCCCTAAAATTTTCATCACCTTATTTATAGTTTTATTTATTCTGTTATCATTTGATATTATTATTACTATTTTATTTTCAATTATTTGACCAAATATGATGCACGCATGCAAAATCCTGTTTCAAAATTCGATTCAATTCAATTCAGTTTTATTTATATAGTGCTTTAAACAAGGAAATATTGTCACAAAGCAACTTTACAGAAATGTTTTGTTGTGCTTGCTGGTGTTGATGGCAGTAGAGATGCTTTCTGCAACTGTCTTAAGCACCTGGTCATGGCACCAGCAGTAGCAACCATCTCCCAGGGCTCTTGGGCAGCTGCTGAGGATATGTTCTTCCAGGGCAAAGACGGCATGATTGTGCCTCATTTTGGCCCCAAACATGGAGATTTGATGGATTTGGCAGGCCTGGATCAAGAACTCAGTGCACTGGGGTCTGCCTGCCACATGTCTGTCTGAGTGATCTTCCATTTCAGTACACTCTCTCATCTTGTCTTCCTCTTCTGAACTAGTCTCTACCTATGCTTGCTTTGGGTCTTGTTGTTTTGGGCTTAGGGGAGCTTCCTAGCCCTGCTCATCCATTATCCACCCCCCACTATTGCCCTGTCCCTCTGCCATGCCTCTGCTGACTCGGACTTGTTGTGGGCCCCCACTTCCTGCCTGTCGGGATCTTGATGAGTTTAGAGTCTCTATTGATCAGCAGTCACTGAAAATGTGTTTTTGGTAAATGAGACAATACATGAGTGTTTAATGGTGCTATACCTAGCAATCAACTGCAGAGTGTAGTTAATTGTTTTGCTTATGTGTCCAGTCCTTGTAAATTTTAATCAGAGTTCTGAAAATTATTTTAAAAATTATGGCACTGATCCAAGGTTCCCAAATCCAAGGGACCCTGAGCTCAGGTTACTATGTGGAATTTTGTTCTCTCCATGCCCCTATGTTTGGGTTTCTTCCAGGTTGTCCAGTTTCCTTCTAATTCTTTGGTTTCCTTCCAAAAACCACACAGGCAGGAGGATTGGCTAAACTAAATTGCCCTTTGGTGTGAATGAGTGTGAATGTGTGTGTGCATGGTGCCCTGTGATGGACTGGTATCCCATGTAGGGTGTTTTCCCACCTTGTGCTCAGTGTTTTCGAGAAAGGTTAGAGATCCACAATGACCCTAAACAGGATAAAGGGCCATATGCAGAGTTGAGTTACGTGCACAGTGAGGATTTAATACCGAAAATACACTTATGGTATTTTATCCCTACTGGAATTGTGCAGGTGAACAATCATCTGTCCTTTTGTGTTGACCCTCTTTTGTTATCCACAGTGAAGGATGATGAGTCTTTTATTCTGTCAGATAAGTATAGTTGAAATCAGATCACCCATGTCTATATAGACAGAGTGTGTTCTGGATGTGGGGAAAGTGCTAACTTCAGCATGTAAGTAGTTTATATGTAGTTTAGTACAGTAATTGTGGTCGGTCCCTTCTCATATTAATTCTTTCCTATTTTGATGTCTTTTTCTTGAGGTTCGTTCTCATTACTGCCTGCGTGTGAGATGTGAGTGAAGTAACATACTGTAAACCTGTAGGAAAACGCATTAAATTTGTTGTCTGCCTGCCTGCCTTTTTATTTTCTACAACATTTCTTTATATCCACACATTCTTGTGTATTTCTTGAAGAGGTGAATTAGTTGTGAAATAAATGAGGTGACAAGAAAATAAAAAAGATTTACACTGGAAAAAAAAAAGATCTACACTGTACCCAGGTGATCATGCACACCAAGCACATCACACAGAGAAACTGCTATTTTAAAATTGTTTTAAGCATCTTGGCTGAGTGTTACACATCATCGTGATGTGTGTTTAATCTTCCAGCAGCTGAGGCGTTTGTTTACGGCTCTCAGATCGGCCCGTCCTCCGTTCATACGGCGGCATTTCTTTCATCATAATTGAATAATTCGTTTTATTTGTCATAATTTATGGGTTTGTGTCGGCTCGACTGCTTCTCAAAATGTTCTCGATGGTATTCTCGACCTAGTGAGCTAGCATGAGGATGATTATAGCACTTCTATAAGTCACTCTGGATAAAGGCGTCTGCTAAATGCTGTAACCGTAATAAAAATAAACAATTTAAACTCAATGGTATATTCCAGATATAAAAGTACAGTAATCCATGCACTTATACATGGATTATACAATTTGATTATACAGTTTGAAGTCAATCAAGTTCAGGTTTACATTAAGTCTTTTATGCGTAAATTTATACACACTCGGGAGCACGAGTAGGTTACGAACGTTTTTCCGAAATTATGGGATTTTCATGAATACCACATTTGTTGTGAAAACACTTGTATGAACGATTTTTTTACAAATAAATCGGTTCTTATTCAGCTTGACAAATGAGGCCCATTATGATGTCATTTTACACACACGCACACACCCCTTTATTTCTAGTATAAAAAATCCAAGCACACTATTTTATCTCAAACCATATTTATATGTATATATTATTTATACAGAATGTGAATAATGCATTAAAAACCTTACACTTCACCCAAGAAAAAAATTATTTGCCCATGCCAGAAAGCCAGCCTAACTTAAAGAGGGAGGGGCCAACAGGTTCCTCTTCCTGATTGGCTAACTGCCTGAAGAGGTTCCCTGGGCGGAAGCTGTCTTCTGGAATGGGATTGGACGAGGGAGCAATCTGGAAAGAACGAGAACGAGACGAATGAGTAGGAAAAACTCCCATGTGGACTGATATTATGGTTAAGGCAAACTGTGATTATTCACTTCAAACGCCATTTCAAATTTTTTTACTGCTGAAGCTGTGCCATAGAGACTTGAAGAGTTAATCAGTTTGATTTAAATTGGCCCGAGTGCATCTCTACATGTTTACCCTTATTAAAAAAAAAGCATGGAACAAGGAAATGCATGAATATTCAAAATAGCCTCCATGCCCTCAAATATTCCTGAGCCCACCCCATTCCAGACATTACCCTGCTTATGCTATGCTTTTAACATATTATAGAATGGTGAGACGCCATTATAGCTAGCCAGCCAGTTCCCTACTACTAAACTAGTTTCTCCAGGCTGGCTTGTTCCATCACTGTTGTGTCTTAGACATTTGGAGTGTGATATTACCAACCAAAACACAAGCACACTGGAGAATCACCTACCTAGAGGACTAGTTCATAAATATTTCATTTCTCCTGGTCAGTGTTCAAGTGAGTGTCTAACAGAAGGAGGCTGATAATCATGCAGCTCAAACTGTTCCACTAATTTCTAACTAAATCCACAAGCATGCAAAGCAGCGTCTCGCAAACACACTGCAGGCAAACTCACAGCACCATCACACATTATCGTTACTTCACCAAGCGCTTCGAGATCTGGAAATCCGTCTCTCTAGAACATTGTAACGTAAGACTGAAAGTGTAAAGCAAACAAATTGCTCATTAATAGAGGAAGTAAAAAAAAATAATAAAAAAAAATAAAACCTTCAAAGCTGAACTTTTCAACCTGCACAAAGAGCTTCTACTTATGGAAATACTCCAGCTATCCTAAGTCAGACACACACACACACACACACACAATAATTTGTGATATACACTCACAAGCGGTCTGGTGATGTCTGTCGCTCTAGAAGATGATTTGGCTTTCCGGGAATTGGTCATACTCAGCGGCAGCAGGCCGAACCTTCCGGAAAAACAAACAAAAAAAAAAATCACAGCAAGTTCATAACCTCGTTCTAAAATGTCACTTTCTAGAATACTAGCAAGAAAATAAGTGAGTGTTACGAGCCATACCGGATCTGACTGCTGGCCAGTGGAAGGATGTTGTACGGCTCCTGTGAGCTCACATTAGTGCTTCTGGGAGTGAAGTGCTTCTCTGCGCCAGTTAAAAGGCCTAAGAGCACCTGGAAAGGTGGAAATGATGATAATGGGCATTAGGGCAAGACTGAACACTGGGCGGCTAAGAAGATTATAACCAGTGATTGAGTTATGAACTGTTCTGTCCAGTATTATACTCCAGATTGTTTACTGAATGAGGAATTAAAATAGCCTTGTATTCTAAAGTCCTATCTACTTGTTTTAAATGTAAATATTTCTCAGACACATTCAAGAGTCTCCACAGTTGAATAGTAACACTCAGAAGACAACAACGCCAGGAGTCGTGTCCATGTTTAGATAAATGAAATGAGCTGCCCAGATGACAGTGATGGCAGTGTGGTTCTCGTTTAATAATCAAAAAAGCTGGATCATTTCCTCATGTAAGTTCACTTGGAAACTCAATTTTGGAATAATCTTGCATTTACACAAACAACAGGTTCATTTCCTGTTTAAGTTTGAGACATGGGGGGCCAAGATGCTCTCATCAGTGGCATTCAAATTGAGATTTTCTCTATTTTATGTAATATGTAAAATGTTATACATAACGCATATACGTCCCCATGAATATACAGACAGCTGACAAAGGAATGATACAATTTCAAGCCTTGGCATAGATCCTACAAGTCTGTGGAAGTGTACTGGAGGGATTAAAACCATTCTTCTAAAAGATATTCCCTCAGTTTGTGTTTTGATGATTGTGGTGGAGTGTGCTGTGTAACATGTCGTTCCAAAATGTCCTGTAGGTGTTCGGACGGATAAAGATCTGGTGACTGAAGGCCAGAGCTTATGATTTATATCATTTTCATGTGACTGGGGGTGGAGTCAACCTGAAGAGACCACTCCCATCAGGATAGAAATGTCTCACTATAGGATAAAGGTGATCACTCAGAAGAATTAAAGAAGTCTGGATGTTCTTTAATGTGAGCCTGTGCTCACTACAGGCTCAGATTCCTGTTCCTGGCTGACAGGAGAGGAATCCGATGTGGTTGTAGCCCATCCGCCTGAACGTTTGACATGTTGTGCGTTCTGAGATGCTTTTCTGCTCACCACGGTTGTAAAGAGTGGTTGTTTGAGTTACTGTTGACTTCCTGTTAGCTTGAACCAGCGAGCAGTCATGTGCTTACCGATGTCCTCTGAGTCATCCGGTTCAGGTTGCTGTTCAGATGAGGAGTGAAAACGTCCAGGTCAAAAGGATCAATGTGGCTCTCCAGTGCGTCACAGATCTGCTGGATCCTGAAATACATTCAACAGACACAACACAGGAAACCCAGCTGAAGATCAACAGTGAAATCTGACAAGATTTGGTTAAATCTCAGGTGTGCTGGTAATGAATGGCTATGAGCCTTCATAACAATGCTGTATGTCCTGTTACCTGGGCTGCACGTGCGAGCGCGAGTTCCTGGTGTCCTCTAGCCGAGCTGTTAAAGCGGCACTGAGGTAACGCACATCAAACAGCAGCTGCAGGCCTCGATTCTGAGTGATGGGGAGTGATGCATCCTATACCACAGACAGAGAGAATGAGAGAAAGAGAGAGAGAGAGAGAGAGAGAGAGAGAGGTAGAAGGGTGACGGGGGGACAAAAATAAAGATGATGTAAGAAGACAGCGAAATCAAAGATCAAATAAAAGGCAGAGACACTGGGACACAGAGCAAGAGAGAGAAAGAGTGGAAGACTGAGACATAAAGAGAGACAGGTGGAGGGAAAGACAGACAGTCACCTTGTTTTGCGCGGGCTGAGTGATCTTATCGTATTCTGTGAGCACCTGATCCAGACAGGCTCGCAGCAGCTCGGTCAGCGTGATCCTCGGCACGGCGTGACCTCCAACCTTATTCACCTCCAGGCACAGGTGAAAGAGCAGAGACTGAACGTACCACGAGGGCTGCAGAGACAAACACACACTGCATGCTTACTGAGATGAGATACGTTCCACTTAAACGAGATCCATAGAGCCTTCTATTAGGCAACTTCCTGGATCTAACCTGAATGTCATGTGACTAGTAATGAATTCACATCAGGCGCCAAGAGAAATCAGCTTTAAAACAGTGAATTCAGCGCCATAGCAGGGGTCAAAAACATTTCTGTCACTGCCAGAACGTTGCTGCTGTCTGGTCACAATGTCACGATTATTATTATAAAATGAATCATTTAGAATGAGAGTTATGAAAGTTTTCCCAAATACAAACATCTTGTATTGTGCAAACTCTAATGCTAACAGTGTGTTAATGATGTTAAAGCCTTCACCTGGACTGGAAGATGGATTTTAGACATGACCGTGTTGCCTGACTCCGCCTCTTCCTGGATCTCCAGCTCCTCCCAGTTTGTGGCAGTGATTAGGACAGAGCCAGGTGTTGCAGCGTGCAGAGAACTAGCAAACTGCCTCACCAAAGTCTAGTACACACACACACACACACACACACACACACAGTGAGAACTATACTTTTGCTACACTATTTTGGTTTCATTAGTTATTTTGTTTTTGTTGTACAGAGATAAGCGATTGTGTGTGCATAGATAGATGCAACTGTTTCTGAAAAATTGGATGGAATTCTAACGCTGAAGTGGAACACATTCTGTGTGTGTGTGTGTGTGTGTGTGTGTGGGTGTGTTTTACCTGGGACACAGCAGAGCTCCAGATGCGATACACCTCCATGCTGCAGGTAAGCAGCTCTTCCTTCATTCGGGCCCATGTGACCTGAGCTGGGCTGAGGTCCAAACCTTTACTCACACCTGCTTTTCCCAACTTCCTGCTTTGGACCCGGGGGCTTCCTGTGTTTCTGTTCTCCCCCTGCCGGCCCAGAATGCACTGTTTTAGGCTGGGGCAGAGATCCCCCAGAGACTGGCACAGTCTGGCCAGAAAAAGGACAGAGCTCATTCGACCTGATGAAGCTGCTAGTTCGGTGCGGACGCTGCTCATGATTTCCATAAGACAGGCCGTGCTGCGCTCGCTCAGCGCCTGCTCCACCGCTGGCCCATCTGTGTAGCGTTTCAGACAGGAGGCGGGAGTGTCCGAGGGCAGGAAGTGCCCCAGATCCTCAAGCTGGGCCTTAAGTTTGGAGTCGAGGGCGGCGGAGAAGTTCTGGACGCGCGGTGTGAGGGCGTGAGTCTTCATGGACAGGCCACTTTCGGGCCGTGAGCTGCGCTGAGACACACTCACCCACGCTGCATCACTCGGCAGGTCCGACTGAGACTCGCACCAAAGAAATGAGGACACGTCGCTCTCAAACCGCGAACCACGGCTCAATGCCTCGCCTTCCAGTTCCTGAAGTGTGGAGGCCAACAGCTGTTTACAGCTGCTGGAGATTGACTCCATGCCCTCCTGAGTGATCACCTGCACAAACACAGAACAAGAGACAGAAACGGATAAATGGCACAAAGAAAACAACAAAGAAATAGACTCAGGGGTTTTTCTTTTCATTTTAAAGTGATCTAGAGTTTGAGAAAGCCACTTTGTATACCAATGATTTTAACTCATTAGTAAACTTAGCTAGTTAGCTGACTATTTAATATGTCTTTAGTTTAATTCGATGTTTCATTATAAATGTCTGTAACTGTCAATGAGCAAATATGGTTATTAGCGATAATGTACAAAGCTTCCGAGACATTCTCAGCTCTGTTTGCGTTGGAAAAAAAAGTGTCCAACGTATGATGCCATTCTGGCACCTGATTCTGTCCAACTGCCAACAGCACTGTGTTAGCGAGCCTTTACCTGCAGTCTGTGCAGGAAAAGTGGCTGCAGCAGGTCATGCCACAGGTCGAGCGGTTTATCCAGCAGGCGCTCACACACTCCGCTCCAGTGCTGGCTGATGGAGTCGCTGCTCAGCAGGTCACACACCGCGTCCCTGATGGAGGCCAAACCCTTCAAACTCTTCACGTATATGAGCAGGCTGCTCACGCCGCTGCGCATGTCCTCTTTACACCTGACACACAACAAACGCAGAAAAGAATGCGAGCACCAGTGGATTATTATATCAATCAAACGGTCTTCTGTCGGTAACTGTGCTTGGGATTTGACACATCCTTATAAAAATACCACAACAAGCCCACAATAAACATACTTTATACATGATAGTTGGTTCAAAGGCTTCAATGGGGAAAAAAAGAGGACAAACAGTGAGTAAACCGAGTGCCTTTTATCCCTAAAGCCCTTCATCCACTCTCTGTTCCTCTATCTGTCCATCTATTATCCCTCTATCCATATATCTATCTAATGTAACTCTATCTCTGTTTCTTTGTTTTTTTTTAATTCATGAGAGAGAAAAAAAGAGTGAAGAAATATCTGTTTATAGCTGCTATTACATAAGTGATAACAGAAACTAGCTTGTTTCACAGACATTCCACAAAATGTAACTATAAACTGATAAAAAGTAACGTAAAAAGTGAAATACTAAAAATGTTTAATCCTTGGCAATCTGCTGTGGTATAAGTGAAATAAAACACTTCAGGGCGTGCTGTTATTGGAAAATCGTCTTCAAGTCGCCAAAGTCATGCAACCCCTTTGTTGATTACTCTCCTGTAACAGCATGCCCTGAAGTGTTTTATTTCTAATCCAGGAGTTTTTGGATTATTAGTACATTCATAACGGATCAGTGGGATTCAGACGGTGGGACACTCACGTGTCGATCCAGTGCTGCAGTGTATCCCGGAGCTGTTCGCTCTGGATAGGCTGAGCCAGCGTTCGCAGCGCAGGCTGGAAATCCGTCACTGACGACGGCAGATACTTAAACCAGCTGCCTGAGCTCACCTCGCCGTGCAACACCTTCCTGCCTTTACCTACAGCACAGAAAGAAGAAACGCACAAACATCACAAGGACATCCTCTGTACTATCACACACACACTCACACTCATCACACTCCTACAGTCTGAGCACGTTCGTTAGTCATCAATCTCTAATCTGACACACTCCTTTTTACTACACATTATCCTTAGCACTGTTGTTATGATTGCGAAACACTATTAATAACCAGATGATCTATAAGAACAGCACTGCTGTTATGATTGTGAAGCACTATTAATAACCGGATGATCTATAAGAACAGCACTGTTGTTATGATTGCGAAACACTATTAATAACCGGATGATCTATAAGAACAACACTGTTGTTATGATTGCAAAGTATTAATAACCAGATGATCTATAAGAACAGCACTGTTGTTATGATTGGGAAACACTATTAATAACCAGATGATCTATAAGAACAGCACT
>CM040466.1:19047694-19091148 GCA_022758105.1 Pangasianodon gigas
CAAAGTATTAATAACCAGATGATCTATAAGAACAGCACTGTTGTTATGATTGGGAAACACTATTAATAACCAGATGATCTATAAGAACAGCACTGTTGTTATGATTGTGAAACACTATTAATAACCGGATGATCTATAAGAACAGCACTGTTGTTATGATTGCGAAACACTATTAATAACCGGATGATCTATAAGAACAGCACTGTTGTTATGATTGTGAAGTATTAATAACCAGATGATCTATAAGAACAGCACTGTTGTTATGATTGTGAAACACTATTAATAACCAGATGATCTATAAGAACCACTAAGGTTTGGAGTAAACAATTTAGGGTGGAAGAAATCAAGTGAAGAAATCTTGAGTAAAGGAAAGGTTATCTAATATTTCTCATCATGAGATATTAGATGATTATATAACAAATATAATACCATTAAGCATATTTCTTAAAATGCTTGAAATAAGCAAAATGATCTGACAACAGAAGAAGGCGATAAGGCAGCTACTTCTCTACCGGATGTGACGTTCTCCAGCGTAGTGAAGAGCAACCCGTAGCCGAGTCCAGGTTCTGCCGCGCGGCCTTCCGGAGGCAGGTAGAACACAGCGTGGGCCTGATAAAGCGTGGTGACTAATAACTCCACCAGAGAGCAGACCTGAGCTTTAATCCCAGCTCCTGAAGCAAATGACAACATTTCAGCACAAACCTGACAGACATACTGAATATAATATTAGAATAATCTTTATATAATAATAAATTCACTTCTAATAATATGATGTTAATGCAGCTGTGTATGTACAGCATAAGATAAAGCCAAACCTTATCATGTCGTACTGTATTAAAGGATTACTACATGTATAAAGCCAAACGTAAAGTTTGTATAAAGCTCTCTCTCTGAAGGTGAAAAACATTCTCATGTATGTTTGTATGTTCTCCCTTTCACCCTCAAAACCACTCAGAAATATCAGTAGCCTACCCCCAGCACGTTCTTTCATACACAGTGTACATTTTGCCCCAAATAAGAAAAAATAAGAGTATAATATATAACGCAATATAACATATAAGCAAAATTCTAAGCAACTCATTGGCGAGAAAAAAAATAATATCATACGACAACTACTTGTCAGGGAAGTGAAGGTTATCACGTGCTTCCTCCGAGACACGTGAACCCAGCCGATTACATTTCCTCGACACACTTAGAGGACAGAGCTATCCACACTTTTCTGCTTGCATGAGCTCACAGACGCACATGATTGTGTAACGTCGCTGTGATTGATTGGAGAGGGAGCGCACGTCCACAAACACAGACTGAGATCACTCCCGGTTATGGATGGCTGTGGATTTATCGGGATTTAAATTTGTGATATCCGGACAAATTATTTTCTGCTTAAAAACTAGAATTTAAATCAAGTTTGTTCACGCCTCGTCAGTGTTATTGTGAAATTCAGACAAAAAAATGTTCATTTTCCTCATTTGGCTGATGCTTGTACACAAAAAGACTTACAACTGAGACAGGATACAACTGAAGAGTTGAGAGTTAAGGTGGCAGCTTGCAGGGATTTGAACTCATGACCTTCTAATCAGTAGCCCAATGCCTCAACCACTGAGCTACCACTGCCCAATAAGTATTGATAAGATGTGTGTTTAGCAGGCATAATGATCTAATGATCAATAGTGTGTTTTTGGCTAATCATGACTATTCAGTGGCTCTGAGAATACTGAATAGTGAACTGTGTGTGTGTGTGTGTGTGTGTGTGTGTGTGTATACCGTGCTGAGGCTGCTTGAGAAGCTGCTGTATGGATGCTGTCCTGGCCAGCAGGAAGTCTGCGAGGGCCTTGCGAGGTGAGCTGTCTTCCAGCAGCATGGTGGACACCAGCGCTTCAGCGATAGCCTGATCCGACACGGCTCTGCCTCGCAACACCGACTTACTGTCCAACAGGATCGTTGACCTGAGGAGGAGGAACGAGGTTTTAGAATGAGCACAACACACTTCGAGCACTGCCGGCACAAGGCACGTACTTATAACCAGTTTTCATTTTAGATCGGTAAGAATCTGTTTTCTACAACTGCACGGCTCTGAAAGTAGTTCTGGCTGCATGGTTTATATTAATGCACTCTATCTAATAGGTTATTGTTTCTATAGTAACAACATGCACAAGGACTTGCAGGGTTGACACTCCACATGAACAGATTAAAAAAGGGGTGTAAACTGTATATACGGCGAGGTTTTGTAGAAGCAGACGTTTATTTCACATTCCAGTATCAGTCAGAAGTGGAGAGTGATGCGGTTTCTCTTTAACAATGACAAGCTGCCTTTTTTCTTTTTGTCTTTGGAACTTCAAGAGAGAGAGAAAATGTGAAGCTGGTGTGGGAACAGCTTTTTATAGCTGCTACAACATAAGTGATAACAGGAACTAACCTGCTTTGCAACATTAAACATAACTATAAACGGACAAAAAGTATGTGTCGTTCTTTAATAAATGTAAAAAATGGTCACTAATGAATTTCTGTGGTGTAAGAGGAATTTAAGAAAAAAGTCAGAATGTGCTGTTACAGGAAAATAATCAACTACAGGGTGGTAAAAGCCATGCCCAGTGGCTTTATTCCTTACATGTTATATACCTCAGTAGTGAGCATGCACGATATTGTTATCACCGACATCTCAAAATATTGTCATTTCTTTGCTTTTTTCGAGAGGAGGCTGCATAAGTAGGCGGTATACAGTATCTGTGCTCTGAAACGTCTCTCCTGTGATTCAGTATGATACTATTTCATGCTGTTTCAAGATGATACAGTGTTGAGTCAATGATGATTAACAGTGTAAGAATGAAAGAGAAAGAGAGAGAGAGAGAGAGAGAGAAAGAGAGAAAGGGGCTTGGCTTTACCTGAAGTGTCCAGCGGCGGCTACCTGCTGTATGAGGATGGGGAAGCGGCTCAGAACAGGGCTGTATGAGGCGGTGGGCGTGTCCAGGTGGAGCAGCCGGTGCAGGTGAGCACAGAGGAGGTGTAGCTGTGTGGCCTGCAGGTACTGAGCTCCCTCCAGCGCACTCCACATCCGCTCAGGCATCTCCAGCAGCAGTTTTATCTGAGCCGCCATCGAGTAAAACTTCTCCTGTGACTGCTTCTCACCCTTACACAAAGAAAAGACACACACACGCACATTTTTGTACTTTCTTTTTTTTTTTCCCCACACTCCCATATATAGTAGAGATATATATAGAGAGAGAGTTAGGGTTTTATATATATATATATATATATATATATATATATATATATATATATATATATATATATATATAGATAGATAGATAGATATAGATAGATATCTACTATATAGGTTACAGTAGAGGTTTGACATTCCACAAGCCTAAATGTAACTATAAATGGATAAAAATACAACATATTGTTCTTTAATAGGCAAAAAAAATGGTTAGAGTTGGAATAAAATGAAGAAAAGACTTCAAAGTGGGCTGTTATTGGAAAATAATGAACTTTGTGGTGATAACAGTGACTCCGCTTTGCGTGGAGTACTTACTTTGCGTATTTTCCTATATCAGCACTCTGTGTTGTGTTTTATTCCTTACATACACTCACCGTCCACTTTATTAGGAACATTCCGTGTAAACTCTAGAGATTGTTGTGTATGAAAATCCCATCCCATATCTGAAATACTCAAACCAGCCTGTCTGGTACCAACAACCATGCCACGGTTAAAGTCACAGAGATCAAACTTTCCCCATTCTGATGTTTGATGTGAACATTAGCTGAAGCTCTTGACCTGTATCTGCATGGTTTTTATGCACTGCGCTGCTGCCACCTGATTGGCTGATTAGATAACTGCATGAATGAGCAGGTGCACTTGTGTTCCTAATAAAGTGGACAGTGAGTGTATATTATAATCAGAGATGGAGAGTACTGTACGTAACCATCGTACACCAATCCAATAATATGAACACTAACCTCAACCGTAGTATACTTCCATACAAATTGAGTTTTAAGGAAAATTTAAAGTTTAAAGTCCCAGAATGCAATGCAGCAGAGTTGCTCTGAGTTACGGCAGAGACTCGGCTCGGCTAGTTAGAGATCTACAGGATGACAGGCGTGACGCTGTTGATGGCGATATTAGCATGAAAGTTGAAGCTTTGGAATCTGATTTGTTTGAGCAGATTGTACAGATGATGAGAGCGCTGGACTGACTAAAGGACTAAAGCACTGCTGCATCGCTGCCTTTACGTCGAAATGAAGTGAGGCCTTAATCCCACTGACAATAATATGAGCAGGTAGATGAACAGCATTGTAGGTAATGTAGAAAACCGTTAACCAAAGATAAAGAACATTAAAAAAAAAAAAAAAAAAGCCAACTCAGAATTATCATTACGAAATATATCTTGGACACCATTGAAGGTCACGTTAATTTTCTGCATGTAAGCTGTTCAGGGTGCAAGTTTCCTTTAAGCGTGGACACTTTCTTTTTTAGCGGACGACCCCTCCCACCCCTCTCCTAGACTTTTCACTCTCTTGCCATGTGGCAGAAGGTAGCAGATCATCCATGCTACCACCACCAGATTCATCAACAGCTTCATCAACAGCTATAGTATAGTATAGTATACTATACTATACTATATAGGTCTTTTAACCTCAACCCTTCTTCCAGTAGCAGTTTGTATTGCTAGTAAAAATTCTACCACAGCGCTGCTGAATTCTTGAATCTGATTGGTCAGAAGGATGCCACATCACACCACCCCATCATTGATCATTTCCCTGTAACAGCACACCCCATTGTGTTTTATTTCTAACTTCTCCCAAAGGCAAACTGCCAAAGACTTTCTAGATATACTGTGTGTGTGTGTGTGTGTGTGTGCGCACCATTTTCATGTTTCATGTTTCATGTTAGTGTCCCTAAGGCAATCAGATTACTCAACCCCCTCCTGCCTTCCAGCACTCACCTGGGCTAATCAAACTCCTCCCATCATCTTCCACCTCACAACTGCACTTTATAATGCTGGACACTTTTACTATTTTTGACTCTTTATAGTCAATAGTTCAGGGACAACTGCTGCACCAGGTTTTCCGCTCAACCCTGTTCTGTTGTCCTGTGTAGTTATTGCGTTATTGTAATGTTTGCACTCATCTCACCCTCCTGTATTTACACTTTATACAGTCCTGTGCACTGTATTGTTGTGTTGCACCATGATCCTAGGGGAAACCAACATTTCATTTCAATGTATACAATCTGTATAAAGGAATAACAATAAAAACCATCTGACTTGCACTCAAGTATAATTTTGACTAAGATTTTGACACTGTGTCTAACTTCTTATTGCCATATGTTAGTGTGAATCCTGCCAGGAAACATTCAGGTTGTGATATTTCTAACATGTCTGTGATTCCAGTACAATCTAATGAGTGAGTAGTGCTGACAGGGTAGTGATCCTACCTCTGCTCTGCTGCTCTGAGGAGTGTGTTTGCTGTGTTTCAGTGTGTGACAGTAGTTCTGCATGTCCTGGATGGACTGAACCACTTTCTCAGAGCACTCCCTCATCTCGCCGATGGTGTCTGCAGCCTCGATCAGGTCTCTGTACCTCTCTCCTACCATCTGCCTCAGCTCCTCTTTCTTCTGCTCGATCTCCCCGCGAACTTTCCGCTCCACCGAGCGGATCTCCTCAGTGCTGTAGCGCTCAAACAGCACCGTTGGGTCTTTAATATCCGACACCCGGAGTGCCTGAACCGGAACCGCGGCCATCGCTGTTTCTCTGAGCTGCCAGCTGGAAAAACCGGAAGTACAGAGTTCTCAACCTGCGTTAGAGTTCTTCCGCCTGTTTTGCGATAAGCCCCGCCCACCTCCTAGCGTCAGCGCGGAGCTACACAAAGAACTAGTTTGATAGTTTTTTCCCTCTAAAAGTTCATTCCTATATGAATAAAAAAGTTACGTTTAAACATTCTAATTCATGTTTAATTCCAGAACGCCATTATACCTTCAAGAAATGAAATTATTATTATCAAGTTATATCGAAAAATATACTTGCATTAATTCAAGCATAAACTACATGCTAATTTCATTAGCATGCTCCACGGTATGCTTAACCACTAAAATAGCTCATTTATCTACAAACTTTTGGTTATTTAAGCATTCCATGGAGCATGCTAATGAAATTACCACGTAGTTTATGCTTAAATTAATGCAAGTATATCCTTTCGATAAAATAGGAAAAACTCCATTCAGGTTTCACTGTAGTATAGGGCTAATTACTGAACTACTAAAAGAATCGATTCGAATCGACTCCCATTCCTGACAGTAGAAACTGAGAATCGACACCAAAGTTTAGAGTTGATTCCACATTTTATATGACTCAAGCTCACGCACAGGCAATATAAAGTAAGAAAGTATTTCATAATGTTATTTATTCTTATTTTAATTTGGAGAAAATATAAAAGTAAGTAAAACGTATTAAAATTGCGACAAATAACTGACTATTAAAAATAATAATAACACTGGCCAGTGTTAAAGTAAGTCTGCACAACCGAAGATTCAGATGATTCTGATGCAGATTTACCTCAGCTAAATTAAGTTGCTAAGCAAATTGGCAGTTGTTTAGCATGAATGTTAGAAATAACTGAAGACAACATGTAGGTTGATCAAGCATTATGCTATCCATAATCATGTTGTTAAATACTTGTAAAATTGTTGACTTATTCCACAAAAAGATTTTGTTGAATCGAATCATGGAGTCGACTCCATCGATTCCAAACACTAGAAACAGACTCCAAAATGAACAGCTTGTCAAAGGTAACGTGAACGACTTCGTACCTGTCCAATCAGCAGCCTGCTCGTGAGTGTGAGCCAATCCTAGCGCGGAAGGCGGGATTTTACGAAATGCGGGTGGGAAATTAAATAAGCCCGTCCAAACTCCACGTAAACCAAAGGGTCAGGGGTTGTGTTTGGAAAAGAGGGACTCGTAATTCGAGACAACGCCACCTGGTGTTTAGTGTGAGTGAGTGAGTGAGTGAGTGAGTATCAATCCTCGCTTTCTTCTACGCATTCTCCGAGAGAGGGTGTGTTTGGGCTGAACGTGTTTTTGCTATTACACGTCAGAACATGATGCGCATGCGTAGTGTAGGCTAAAACCCAGGCAGGTTGATGCAGGTGAGCTGCTGCGACAGGTGTATTCCGGAAGCTATATAGAGAAATCAGCAAAATCACAGGTGAGTTTCAATCTTTTTCGCGTTTACAACACTACTCTGATATATCTAAACATATAAAAGAAAAAGATTAAGACTGGAACAAATGATATTTTGTATTCTTTTGGGTTTGATTGAGATGAGGCTTGAGGATAATGACAGGCCCGAATAGTAAACAGAGCCATGTTACTGAATTATACACACTTCTATAACATGACTTATGATCTGTCTTCATTTATCAAGATATGAACTCTGATGAAGTGTTCAAAAACAAAACAGAAGTTAAAATATCGTTTATGATCACTTTACTATAATAGACAGGGTTTCTGTTTATGATTATATTGTATAAACACACTTTTATACAAAATCTAATATATTATCATGCAGAAAATAATAAAGGTTTTTATTATTATTATTATTTTTTTTTTTATCCGAGTTAGACAGAAGATGATGAGAAATAATACTTGGGCTAGGTCTCAGGCCTAATTTAGTGATTTTTAGTTCAACAATAAAATTGTTCTTCCTTGTTCCTTGTAAATGTTTCCTTGAGTCAGTCTATTCTGAACTAGGTGAGAAGATCCCAAATAATGAACTGGAATGAAAGTATATTAATTTAAAAGAAAAAAAAAAAGGAATATAAATACAAAAATGAAGAAAAAAAAACTTGTTATCCTTATATTCATATGACTTTTACGGACAAAATATTTCCTATACAGAAATATAGGAGTTATACTTTATTAACATCCTTAATGAAAAAACAAAATGAATAATGTACAATAAGTGGTATTTTTTAACTTATAATTTTATCTCAACAGTCCATTTTTCTGCAAAATTGGCTCCAAAAGTTATCATCACTCTTAAAATTTCAAATATATTGACCAGAATAAGAGCACCAAGCCTCTGTCTGTAAATTCTAGAGGATCTCCGACCCTCCTCCATTCAGAACATCAAACCTCTTTATATTTTTCTTTATAGTTTCTACTTCTGGACTCTTTAATTGAGATTACATTTTCATCAGGGTTCAAAATCCTGAGATTTTTTTTTTTCCCCAAAACATTGATTTTCAAGAATCAGCTAAAGATTCAATCCTAAATCAGTGATGTTTGAGTTCGTCTTTTCTCTCCATTTATCATCCAGCTGTCCAAAAGTCTGACTTTTCCGACTTTGGCATGTCTGCAGATCATGACATTTAACATAATATTTGCAGGTCAAGGATCATTTGTGTTTACTGTGTTGCAAACTCTTTGAGGTTTTTCCTCATTGTGATGGTTGTTAAAGGGATTTCACATGTGTTCAATGCAAACTCGATCAAAGGCAACGATACAGTTTAAAGACTAGATGTTTCTCAATGATGGTATTCTGCATTTTTTTACATATGTATTTATTATTTATTTTAGGTATTCTTTACTTAAAAGTGTCAACAGTTTGGCCACATATTGAGAGAAATAATGTTATTTAAAAAAAAAAAATTTGTACAATATTTTTGCCCATTCTTCTGAAAGGTGCCAATAATTCTTGACTGTAAAAAAAAATTGAGGATTTCTGTATACTAGAGAATTCTATAAACACCATATTGCCAGAAGTTTGTAGACATCTGACCATCACATACATATGTGCTTTTCATACATCCCATTCCAGAGTTTGTCCTGCCTTTGCTGTTATAATAACTTCTACTCCTCTGCGAAGTCTTTCCACTAGATTCAGCCACAAGAGCATTAGTGAGGTCAGGCATTGATGTTAAGTGAGGAGGTCTGGGGTGCAGTCGGTGTTCCAGTTCATCCCAAAGGTGTTCAGTGGGGATGAGGTCAGGACTCTGTTCAGGCCATTCGAGTTCTTCTACTCCAAACTTGGCAAACCATGTCTTCATGGAGCTCGCTTTGTGCACAGGGGCATTGTCATGCTGGAACATGTTTGAGTCTCTTAGCTCCAGTGCAGAGAAATTGTAATGCTACAGCATACGAAGACATCATATACAATTGTGTGCTTCCAACTTTGTTGCAACAGTTTGGGGAAGAACCACATATGGGTGTGATGGACAGGTGTCCACATACTTTTGGCCATATAAGTGTATCACAAGAAAAATATCAGCTCTGATAACCATCTGCAGTTTCGTTTTTTTTTGTTCACGCTCAGCCACGATGTCTCAGGGCAACCTGCAGGAGGATTTTCAGAACCAGGTCAATGATGTTTTCACCCGGCTGCAGAACAAGGAGATGTTTCAGTCTGACTGGGACATCGCCTCCTTCGCCATTTTCTTCATCTTCATCGGTGAGTCAGTGTGACTGCGAGCGGCTTCAGGCACCAGCTCAACATCAAAACAGGGTGGGGGGAAAGAAACTCTCTTTGAAAGAGGTCTATAGAAGAATGTCTGGGTCAAACTGGAACAAACCATTTACTGTATGAACAGAGGTGGAGGGTGTGATACTCTAGTCTGTCTATCTAACAAAGTCCATTTGAAGCTAGAACAATTCCTCTATTCCTCTACAGACACAGAGGATCGAATACACCAGTTATTAACAGGTTTAGATGTCAGATCTTTAAAGTGTCTTCAAGATTTGTGTATTTAAGATGCTTCAGCTCACTATATACCACAGCGCTGTTGAATACTCAAATCTTATTGGTCGAAAGTTGTTGATTAATTTTCTATAACAGCATGGCTCTGACTGTAGTGCCGGCTACGGTATCGTTTCTATAGTAACAGCTAATTCACAGGTATTTGTATGGTGGATTCCCTACATAATCTAAGGCAATAATAAATAAAGTTAATAAGTGTTGTTATTTAATAAGTGTTGTTATTTAACAAAGAAAAAAAGATGTAATTGTGGTGGACATGGTGAGGTTTTTCTGTGAGGAGACGTTTATTTAACATTTATTTAACGCTTTACTATGGGATTGTGAAGTGTTCATGACAGAGGAGTTAGCTCTTTATGGTTTTCTTGGTAACATGACAAGCTGTGTTTTTTTTTTTGTCTTATTAACTTTAAAAGAGAGAAAATAGAGGCTGGTGAATGGCCTGACTTGTTTATAACACCTATAATGTATGTAACTAACTTGTGGATGTAAATGCAACTATAAATTGGCTTTAAACATATAAATATAATATTTAAAATCTATAAAACTAATATAAATATGACTATTTTTAATGTAAGAAAAATGAAAGGGTTAATTGTCGTGGTGTAAGAGGAATAAAACACTTCAGGACGTATTGTTAGAGCTAATGGTGGTGACTCCGTATCACACCATACACACCTTCGTGTTTTATTCGACTTACTCGACTCACATTGGCAGGTTGTGTTTAAAGCGCTGTGTGTTGTAAATGTTGCATCAGTGGTAAATGTGCTGTCCTTTCCTCAGGTATGGTTCTGCTGCTCATCATTCTGGTTCTCATACGCTGCTGTTGCTGCTGCTGCTTCTGCGACGAAAAGGTACTGCAGTACAATTAAGCTTCATTTTACAGCACTTTAACATCACATGAAACATGTTAATACACACAAAACGCAGTGTTCTCTTGGTTAACATGAACGATCTTTTTCACAGCCCAAAAGACAGAAAGTGGGAATCGACAACATGGGACTGCAGCCATAAAGCTCGAGATTAGCGTCCAGCATATTCATGATCCCTTTCAAAATCCTTTTTAAAAAAATGTTTTTACTGCCCTAAATTGCCACATATTGCTTATGAATATACTGAGTGTAAGAGATTGCAGAAGATGACGAAGTAAACAGAATGTTTCAAAGGTGAAAGTCGACACCTGCACTGTAAATATGATGGATGAATATTTACTGGAGCTGAATTTAATTTATTGTTTACAATGACTGATTTTTAAATGTAAAAGTGCTCTTTACTTTCAATTGTAATTGTACTCTACTTCCTGCTTGCATTATGGATATATTTCTGATTCTGTGTAAAATAATAAAAGTACAATAAACTGTATTGTACTATACAATGTGGTATGTCGATTTATTTGATAACAGCAGGTGGGTGTAAGCAGCACACAGTTTTATTTGGCTGTGCTTTTCCACACTGTCTTGTCTGTCTCTGTGTACATATCTGTCTGAATCCATCTGAAGTTCATCTGAATCCATTCTGCATCTTAGCTAGAAATCCAGGAGTACTGTAACTGCTGAAATGTATGTAAGGTTTAGAGAACAGATCATAGAGAACATACAAGTTCCTTTGAATGAGTTGTTATGATAGAATGATAGCATATTGGAACTAGTGCATTAATATTTTCTGTGATTTTTGCTTGGAGTCAGAACTAATGTTATAGAAAGTTAATCAACACCTACTATTCAATCATAATAGAGAATTCAACAGTGCTGTGGTATAAGTTGTAAAATATTAAGCTCCTGTTCACACTTCATGTTCTAAAGCTTCATCAGCTCCATCCATTCTGCAAAAGAAACTGCATAAATCTGCAGTAAGACTGTGCTCCTGAAGTCTACAGTGACGCCAATGCTATCTCATCTTTAATGCTTATCTAACACACTACACCTGAGTGTAGTGATGAAGTAATTGGGATAGGGCCATGACCATTTTTTTTTTTTTACATGGTCTCAGCCTCAGATGCTCCGTTTTGTACGCTTAGGTGGCCACACACTTCAGGATCTTGAAGGTTGCAATCAGACTGGCTATCCACACTTTCGTGTATATGCACTTGCATAAACAGGTTTCAGCCCAGAAAGCATCATTTTGAACACTGTGACAAATGAGTTATTAAAGTGGTATGTGTGTGAAACAGTGGTAAGTAGATGTGGGTGGCTATTTGCAGCATCTGTCAAATGCCTCTTGTTGTGAAAGTAGTTGGTTCTTGGCCATATTAGTGACAGAGTACCAGACTAGACTGGCTTTCGAGACTACCCTTTACATAAAATCAAATTATTTAACTGAGAAGACATGGACATGGTAGACTTCAACACATTTATTGCACAGTTATTAGAGTCAACATTAATCAATATGTAGAGACAAAACATCTTATTCTCTGCTGGAATAGTCAAAATGATCAATACACAGAGCATACCAAGTTCATATATCATTTGAATAAATAAAACATAAGAATAATTTAACAAAGAAAGCATGGCTTGTATTATATGAGGAAGATAAACAAAACAGATCCAACATGGAATACATGGAATGTATAAGTGCAATAATGATTTCTTTGTAGCTAAACTGGTCATGTAGTGTGCCACAAACACTATATGGCCAAAAGGATGTGGGCACCTGACCAATCACACCAGTATGTGCTTGTTGAACATCCCATTCAAGATTTAGTCCTCCTTCACTCTTCTGGGACAGCTGATGTTGGGTGATGAGGCCTGGCACACATTCCAGTTCACCCCAAAGGTGTTCAGTGGGGTTGAGGTCAGGGCTCTGTGCAGTTCTTCCACACCAACCTTGGCAAACCATGTCTTCATGGAGCTCGCTTTGTGCACAGGGGCATTGTCATGCTGGAAGAGGTTTGGGCCTCTTAGCTCCAGTGAAGAGAAATTGTAATGCTACAGCATACAAAGACATTCTATACAATTGCGTGTTTCCAACGTTGTGGCGACAATTTGTGGAAGAACCACATACTGTATGAACAGGTGTGATGGACAGGTGTTCACATACGTTTGGCCATATAGTGTATATTAATGCAAATATATAATCAGCAAAAGTTGCCCAAAATTGCCCAAAGTGAAAGGTATACAATGTCCCCTTTACCCAAAATGATGTCAATCAGCCAACAAGTGTTTGGTGTCTGACGTTTGCTTCTTTAGTTTTGCTTTGGAGCTACAAGGCTAGATGGAGGTAACAAGTAACAGCCTCCAGTTCAGCACTGTGCAACCAACATGTCTAAATCATCATACTCTTGCCTCAAATAACACCATTTGTAGCACCAAGCAAAATTAAGACACTACATGTATCTTGGCGGACTGGCAGATACATTCATGTCAGGGGGAAATTGTATCCGTTTTTGGTCAAACTATCAGATTAACACATTATTTTTTAAAAAAAGTGTATACGATTAAATGAAATGTATCATGGACCATTAAACAAGTTTTAGGAATGATGACATGTGATGCTAAATAGTGTCATCAGAAAAACACTGCTAACCAGATTTTGATCATAGCTCAGATAATTAAAATATTTCACAGTTTTTCTTAAAAATGATAACGGAATAACAGAATTTTACTTCACTATTTAACAAATCCAAAAATCAAAATTAATTATCATATCCATTTCACTTACATGACAGGACTTGGCCTGAATGCATATCCATTTATCCAGTTATGATGTGCACACATAAATTAACCGTTGGTCCTAAAGCAAATTCTATGTGGATTCATTACAGGGTGTGTTTTCTACTGTGTAGTTAATTTATATTTTTATACTTAATTCTGCACTTACAGTACAAATTTAAATCTTTGGTCAGCTTAAAATGGCCTGTAGTTCCAGAAGCTGGAGAACACAGAAATCTGCAATGTGAAAAAAAACTGTGAATTATCTAATAATAAAAACACACACTGATATTAAACTTACTTCCATTTGTTAGTGGTGATTATGCTCTAATCATTATCTCAAAAATCAGCTATATTTCCCCCTTCCTAACTGCCAAGGGTGATGAGAATCACTTGGATATTTTCGCACATTTATGTCGAGATCTTCAACAAAGTCACAGTGATGTATAAAACAGTATGTGCAATAAATACCGCTGGTCATCTTTCCCTTTCTTCTTTTTGCCTGCTACAGATGGTGTACCACATGTACACCATATGGAGCTTATGTCTTTCAAGACAACCCTCATATAGTCCCATGAATAGCCCTATGTCTACAGCTGCATCCAGGAGATTTTTCCAGCTGATAATGCTACCAGGTTCAACTCCAGACTCAGCAACATCTGGAAATGGGACTGGGTTGGTCCCTGCTAGCTCACAGATGCTGCTGACAAGGCTATAAATTTGCTGTGGAAGCCACTCTTAAAATTGCCCAACAGCAAGTCATGACAGAATTCACTGTGCCACAGTGCAAAGATTCTATTGAGAGCTTTAAAGGGGGATTTCGACAGATGATGTTCTAGTGAGAACTTAATGTTGCATCACATGTGGTATGCACTTGCAATACGTTAGCTGTCTTACTTATAGCATTGAAGCAATCGCTCCAATCTACAGAAGTTCATGCTGTTATGAGGAAGCTGACCGACGCTTCTCTCCTAGTAGTGGAACAACTAGGCCAGGATATACGTAGGTCAACTCCCTGCCAACTTGGTTTATGTACGGTGTCAGGTGTGGTCAGCACAATATGCTCTGCTGCGCACAGGCATATCCTCTGGACTTGCTGCCAAAGAAGCCCTGGACAGGAGAGTGCAGGTTTCAGAATCTGGAAACCAGCACAGCCAAATGGACCCAACATGCTGCAGGTCACAACAACCTGCCAGCCTTAGATTAGCTTTAGGCAGAGAGAATTACGCTCTCAGGTCCCTAGCAGGTCCCTACGTTGGACTCCTGATCAGAAGGTTGAGAGTTCAAATCCCAGCACCGCCAGGCTGCCACCGCTGGGCCCTTGAGCAAGGCCCTTAACCCTCAACTGCTCAGCTGTATAAATGAGATAATTGTAAGTCGCTCTGGATAAGGGCGTCTGCCAAATGCCATAAATGTAAATGTAGCAGGCATCTGAATGCCTCCCAACCTCCTCATGGGACAGGCCCTAAACAGAGACCCTCACCACTAACAAATCCTGTGGAGTACACCCTTGAAGGGCAGGGGCTGCCAACAGGATTCTTCATAGCTGAAAACACTGCACATTAGGCAGTGACTACAGATCAGCGGGTCCTACGTGGAACTACAGTTCCACGGTCAATCTCAACCTATTCACAGCCTCACCAATATCAGGCCACAACAAATTATTGCTCTGACCAGAGAAGTTTGTTCTCTCTTGGACAGAGGCACAATCAAAAAGTTAGACCCTGCACTTGGGAACAAGGGGGTCTACTCAAATTACTTTCTTGTTTAGAATATATTCTCATTCCAGATCTAGATTTGTAAAGACAAAACTGGTTCTTAAAAGTTGTCAGATGGAGTTCAAGCCTTGAAATCTCAGGACTGGTTGACCCTGGAGGAACTGTGCTATACTTATTTTCATGTCCCCATCATCCCTAAACACAGATGCTTTCTAAAGTTTGCCTTCCAAACGCAGGCATTCCAATTCACAGTCCTAGCCTCTGGCCTGTCTTTAGCATCACTGTTTTTTTTGAGATGTATGCAAGTGGTCTTGTGTCCTCTGACATCAGGACACTACCCTACTTGCTCCTCTGTGCCCCTGACAAGCAGCAGACCATCCAGGACCCTCTCACCACCTTCCTCATGTACATTACAGTGCTTAGTCTCATGGTGAACTCAGAAGAGAGCTCACAGATAGCCTCCAACTGGCCCTGGAGTGAGGTCCAACTGGCTCTAAAGTTCTTTTTACCAATTCAGGGATGTTGCCATGTGTTGGTTTGCTCAGACAACGTTGTGAGGGTTATTAACCATCAGGCCAAGCGGCTCTCACCGCCTTGCAAGTGGGCCAATTCAAAGCCTCACAAAGTCCATATGCAAGCTGCTGAACTGAATTGCTAGCGATCACTTCGGCAGAAAAAGTGCAAGACTGAGCTCACCATGTATGTATTGGTGTCCAGGTAACTCTGGGGTGAGCATTGAGTCCTTTTCAGAGAATAATGCAGTCAGAGCTAATGTGCTATTACTGTGTAACAAGTTTCACTTTTAAAATGTAGCATTTTAAAAGTACTTAGCCTACTGGATAAATGTAAAAATGTAAATGTAAGTGAATTAAATGAATAAGGCTAAAGTTATTTGACACACGAAATTTTGTGAGATTGATTAAAACTTTAGATTTCATAAACCATGAGTCATGTTCATCATTTATCACCATGTCTTGTTGTTCATTATTATATCATTCATACCACAAAACTACAATTAACATGCAGGGTGTTTTTGAATTTGAATTGAAATACCAACTTCACATTAGCAACATTAGCCAATAGTGGGTGTCTATGAGCTCCTGTATGCAGAAGAGGGCAGATAGCGCTCTGGATGTTACATTGTCCTGTGAGCAGCAGTTTGAGTTAGCTGGCTTCACATGTTTTGGATGAAGCGCATGTTAGTTCACCCTCCCTGGTGTCATATCATAGGGGCTGGTGGGTAGGAATTGGCAGGTGACCAAATTGGGGAGAAAAATGGGGGAGAATTTGTTCCTTGCAGCTCAGGTATTATAAAATCTGCACTATATTAATCAATTTGCCTTTGAATTTTTAAAAAAATCATCTTAAAATTTATCAAATCTTATCACTGTTTATCGCTGATTTTTCAAAATATATCCACTGATTTTTTTCCTTTACATTTTTATTGGTTTATTTTTAGTTTTGCTCTGCTTTAAAGTAAATCTAATGCCAGATATTACACATAAAATGCGAAGGATCAAACACAGACACACTCACCTTATCTTTGAGCTGCTGGCAGAGCTGCAGTGAGATGGTGAAAAACACCAGTGTGTCGTTCAACCACGGCACCACACACTCCACTTTGTGCACGTGGTTCACCTCGAACTTAGTGTTGTTTAGTTCACTGTGGGTAAAATAGTAGTTGTTGTTTTTTTTTTTTTAAACAAATGTTATACATTCGTAAGAATAAAATACCTTTTATTCATGTCATAATATTTATTTCATTTTATACAGTTTTGAGCTGAATTGTTTGTCCTGAGCATGCTACAAAAATGAATTATTATTTATTTTTTATTATTATGATATAATAGTAATAATAATTATAGAAATCATTTATAATGGTATAATATAAAAACAACCTTTGGAACACAGCTAGGCACAAAGTTCTGAATAATAATTCTCAAAAATAATAAGAAGTACTTACAACATTGCTCCAGGATTATGCATAACTGAACTTCCTGCTGGTTTGAAGTTCTACAAATAAAAAAATAGATACACGTAAATAAAGTAAGTCACATATACTTAGATATAATTTATTATTGTAAATGCTGTGCTTAATATTCTATCTTATAATGAATTTATGTCTGCTTTGCATAACTCAGCACTGCGGTCACTGAGGACTGTACATATGAGGACTGTAGGACTGTATATTATTTTTGTTGTTTTAAGGCACATCAAGTAGAGATATAAGAAGAGACTGAGACAAAGCTGCAGGTGCTGACCGTTTTCAGCGTCGTGTGGGCAAGATTGCGAGACAGGGACAAATAACACAAAGCTAATGTGGCTGCTACATTTAATAATTACCACATCCTCCATTTTATTAAACTGAAATAATGTGCAAATATGTTGGTATTCATCTGCGTGAACGTCTGTGCATGACTAGGTCTTAATTCCAGGAAACTGGTACCTATAAAAGCAAATCTTTTCATTCTATACTGACATATAGGTGTCCAACAAGAGACATGTACAAAATGCTCTAAAACACCAGCCTGTTCTGGATTCTGCCTCACTTGTAAATTGTTGTAAAATTATAAATTAAATCCGGTTTTACCTCCATACCTTAGTAGTGTTTGGCTGAAGCACGTGCAGCTGATAGACGGTCAGGCAGAGTTTACTGAGATTTATGTACAAATTCACCATCACATCGCCGGGCATCGGGGGCGTGAACATTCTCTGAGGAGAGAAAACTAAAGGTCACAGGGGAAGTGAGGGAAAGGGTTGACATGCAGCAAACAAATCTGAGGACTTTTTGTTTTGCAAAAATGATGTTTATGCGCAGTTTGTAAACTAGTGAGAATGAAAATGAGCTAGATCATCGGAGGAAAAGCAGTAATCTCCAAACCCATTAGACCAAGCTGCAGTTATCACACAGGAGTCAGTAAATAGTGCAGGGAGTAAAGAGGGATCTTAAATACCTTATCAAAACTACTGAAGGTCAGAATTCCAGGCAAAACAATTTTCTGTCAAACCAAATTTCTGTCTCTAATCCCACTATGTGGGACTATGTTCTTATACTATTCACTGTACACTACCTGGAGGTTCGTAGAATAGTAACACTGACCCAAATATTCAACATTCAGTGGCAAAGTATTGATTTCTTGGGTAAGAAGCCAATAAGAAGAGGGATAATACAGAACTCTGAATTGGGATCATGCTGTCTGGGTTTTTTTTATATGGTTTTATATGATGTTTTACTCGTTTTACTTATGCCTCAGTGAGAACCCTGTAATGATTAACCTAGCAAACTGTAATGATTAGCCCCCTTTTGTGTTATCACTGCAGAATCACATACACCTGAAGAAGCAAAGTAAATTTGTTCAGACAAGACATCTTACAAGAAAATAAAATAATGTCATTAAGCATGCTTTAGTGTGTATAATTTTATATTTACCATTAATCCAGTGGAGGCGAGTTCAGGCAGAGTCATGGTCGCCGGTGTGGTAAGACGATTACGCGCCCGGGTTAACTGCATCATCACCGCATCCATCAGCTATAACAAAACACCACACATTCAGTCAGACTTAAATCTTCAGTAACCTCTTTATCATAATAAGGGTCAGGGTGGATCCGGGGGCCATCGCTGGCACCATGCACACACACGTTCACACACTCATTCACACATAGGGGCCATTTCAACACAGTCAATTCACCTACCAGCATGATTTTGGACAGGAAACCCGCACGGACGTGTTCATTAAAAAAGATTTGGGTTTGTAGTGTGGTGTGGGTTTGTAGCGTATATATGTGTGTATTTTTTTTGTTTACAAATGTTATACATTCCTAAGAATAAATATGAAATTATAAACACTAAACCATGCTTAAGGCTAATCATTACAGTTTGCTAGGTTAATCATTACAGGTTTCTAAACTGTACTTTTTTCTTTTTGCTGTAGTGATACTCTCAAGGTTACACTTTTTTGTACCTTTAGTAGGTATCTTTTACCTAGAAAGGTGTATGTGGTGTACTATTACAGCTTTACTCCAGTTCCGGTTATGTACCTTTTTTAATGGTACACTATAACCAACATTTCCAGGTAAAAGATACTTACGGAAGATAAAGGTACTGAGCCAAAGACAAGGAAGCGTAAATTGAGAGTAGGTTGAGCGTAAGTTTGGTGCAAGTTGGGCATAAATATGGGTGTAAGTTGGGTTAATGTCAATTTGATCCCTCATCTAATGCACTGTGCACTTACTGTGTACTTCACTGAAGCAGATGTTGTCCAAAAATTCAACTTTGGACAACCAACTATCATTTTCTGCCTGGTTTGCTATCATACTGGTTTTTCCTGTACAACATCAGGAAGATTTGGCTCTTTCTGTTCATGGAGGCAACAGGGATTTTAATTTTTTTATGAGGGGAAATAGTCTACATTAAAAACAGTAGAGGAACTAATACAGTGTTTTATTTGAGTCTCAAAGGGTTTAAAGGTCATTTAATAAATCTGTATTTCCTCTTTATATGCAAATAAACCTAGCAAACTGGAGTACCCGAGCCTGTATGACAGCGTACGCTATTAATGGAGGAAATGGAACGCCACGCTACAAACGCGAATCATTTTTAATGAACATATCCGTGCGGGTTTCCTCTGAATTCACTGATTTTTCTCCAACTGTCCAAAAACATGCTGGTATGCGAATTGACTATGCTGAAATGGTTCCTATGTGTGAATGAGTGTGTGAACGTGTGTGTGTGTGCATGGTGCCGTGCATAAACCTTGTGAATGTACACAGAAGGCATTGCTGCAGTCTCAATCAGTTCAGTTTTTCAAGTTAGGCTCTTTATAAGGAGCAATACAATATTTAACTATTTATATAGTTTGGTTATGTTTTTGATAGCGTTATATTTATTCAACTTACTTTTCCACCTGTAGATGACACCTTATGAAACTAAAAGCTGGTTAGAAATAATCACATGTTCCCAGGGCTCTATGTTTTAGCCTCATGCTGCCTGAAGAATATGTTAATACCTTATAGTGATGGCTGCTCACGATATTGAATGGAAGGACTAAAATAATTCTACTACCTATCAGTAACTTTGCGTTACAAAATCCTTATTATTATAGTTGAGTGACATAGCATGGGAAACACTCTAACTGAGAAGAGCTGCGCTTGCCTTTAGCCTTACAGTTCCAAAGTTTGTCCCTTTGTGTAATTTGTTCCTTGACTGGACAACGTTTGCTTAATCTATTTACTTCTAGTTTCTCCAAAGGCATTTTGAAAAATCTGTGACTGATAAAATAATCCACTTTGTTCATGTTTATTATTCTGACACAGTGAGGTTTCTATAGTGTGAATCTACTGTCTGGGCTAGAAAGAAATCAGACCCAGCCTCTACTTCATAGCATTTTCTGTTATTTTACTTACAACCTTTGGTGGTGCTATAGTTCTTGGGTCCACAGAAGCAAAAAAACTGACCTTTATTTTTTATGTATTTTTTTCCTAGAACGTGAGAGAGGGCTTAGCGCTGCTTTCCTATTTATACCAGCCAGCCCAAAACCACATATTCTTGTATGATGTCATTGTTATGCACTGGTGACAGGAAGTAGACAAAGGCATGTTTAAAACAGAAAAGAAAAATACTATTCAAACTGTGAACATGACGAACCTTATTGACCTCAGCACCGGTTTTGAATTGATAGCTCTCATCGCGGCTGCTGAGCAGCTGAAGCGCCTGGTTCACATGGTTCCTCGCATCCTGGATCTGTGAGCAAACACACGTTAGTACACTGTGCAGAATTAGCGTTCAACCATGAAGGGGGGAACAGATGGGGAAAGATTAAGCTTTTAAGAGCAAAGTTCAAAATCAAAACAAGCGTATGCTACAATGGCCATACCACATGATCAATTAATAAGTCCTTTCTTCCTACACACACACACACACACACACACACACACAGCACCTGCTATTATTTACATACAGTTAAGTGCAATTACACTTAAATGGTCAATATGCTAGTGCTATGAGTTATGCACATGTTATAATTACAATGTTTAGTATAATGCTCAATCGAAACATACTGTATGGTAGAGATGTGAAGCATGCACTGCTGCAGTGAGACTACAACAGCCAAAATGGAGTTTAACTTGCTTTTGTGTGCAAGTTGCAGCACATGCTAGGTAGTGAAAGACCGGGTCACACAGTATAAAATATATGGTACGGTATTTTGTATATGCTGAAAGAATAATAAATGTTTAAGCAATATCGCAGATATACTGAATAATGGCACAGCTGTGATTCGGCTGTAGCTGGTATTCAGTATAACTGCACAATTGTGAATGTGATATTGCTTTTATACAACAGTTTTACAGTATAACCAAGAAATGAATATCGAGTAAGTGACATTTCGGACACAATATGGCTAAAGGTTCTGTTTATATTTGCTCCGCTAGCCGAAATAGATCCCGAAGAAGCCACACGCACTTTATAGCAAGTCAACGAGCTGGCTAGCTAGCTCATGTTAAAGGTGCTTCAGATGATATTGGCATCCCTTCTTCCTTTTCATCTTCATCTGATGAGCTTTCATATTTTAAGTCAAAAGTTATATTCCTCAAAAGTATCGTTTGCCATGTCTGCTGATGTCAATAACTCTACTGTGGTAACGGTTTCGAACTAGGAAGTGGAATGTTACATGGCGAACACAGATGAGCGGAGTGACACACACAGTGAAACATCCCAGTGAGGTTATAGGAAATATAAGCACTCTTGTAATGCTGCTCGACCAATCAAATTAGTGGATCGGAACTAACTGTTGTATAATATAATATGTCATATGTGTACTGTGTCAATGTGAGTATCAGCCAAGTAAATCTTACTCACCCAACGTAACCAATTCAGGTTTGTTTTTTATTTAATTGTGACATGGTGTGACTCCATACATAAGATAATGTTTTTTGTTTCTTATGTTCTGTAAAGCTGCTTTGAGACAATGTTCATTGTTAATATACAAATAAAATTGAATTGAACTGAACTGAATAATCTGTTTCTGCAGTAACTTCAAAACACAAAAACGTTAGGTGATGTGTTGCTTAATCTAAGAGCCCACCTGTTGTAGTTTCCACTGTTTATCCTCCCGGAAAGTGAAATGCATGACTTGAGTGCTTTTAGCCACCTTAATATTGATATCCTGCAAAACAACACCACGATACAGCCTATAACTTCAAATCAAGCTATAATCAAAGCCCTATAATCAAGCAAGAGACAAAAACTGCAGCTAATTTAAAAACAAATGTGTTCCAGCTTTTCATTGTGGAATTTGAACAGTACATTTCTTTGAACACCTAGAATAGAAGAATATTTCCTAGAACATTTCACATTTATTTAGCCACCATACACAAATACATATTATAACTCAATTATCTGATTTGCGACAGTGAAAAACATAGTAACAAATATAATACTAATAATTATTATAATTATATTTTTATGTTAGCATGTTTACTATTAAAGTTAGTTTGTGTGCTAGCCTGTTTGCTATGGTGCTAATTTGTGGGCTAGCCTGTCAAATATGATGCTAGTTTGTGAGCTAGCCTTTTACTGTGATAATAGTTTGTGGGTTAACTGTTTACTATAATGCTAGCTTGTGGATTAGCCTGTTAAAAAGACTGATACTTTGTATATTAACATATTCTTTATGTATATAATCTGTTTAAATATAATCCTACTCTGCATGTTAGTCTATTTATTGACATTAGTTTCTATGTTAGCCTGTGTACTATGGCACAAATTTGTCAGCTAGTTTGTCAAATATGATGCTAGTTTGTGAGCTAGCCTTTTACTGTGATAATAGTTTGTGGGTTAACTGTTTACTATACTGCTAGCTTGTGAGTTAGCCTGTTAAAAAGACTGGTAGTTCGTATATTAACATACTTTTATAATGATACTTTATGTGTATAATCTGTTTATTGACATTAGTTTCTATGTTAGCCTGTTTACTATGGTGCTAATTTGTCAGCTAGTTTGTCAAATATGATGCTAGTTTGTGAGCTAGTCTTTGTTGTGTAGGTGCTAGCTTGTGGGTTAGCCCGTAAACTATAATTCTACTTAATTATGACACTTTGTGTGTATAATGATGTTTTTTTTTTCTATAAAGCTAGTTTGTTTGCCTGTTTAGCTATATTGCTACTCTGTATTAGAGATTGTATAATATGACACTAGTTTGTATTTTAGCCTGTTTACTATGGTGCTAATGTGTGGAATAGCATGTTAAATATGATGCTAGTTTGTGAGCTAGTCTTTTCTACTGTCATAATAGTTTATGGGTTTGTCTGTTAACTATAATGCTATTTTGTATACGATATATTCTAATAATGATACTTTGTGTTGTAGCCTGTTAATTGTAATGTAGGTTAGCAGGTATGTTAACACGTTAGGCTAGTTTGTTGAGTAGTGAGGTTTGCGAGTTTGTTTCCTTTAATGCTAGTTGGCAGCTACCCCAGAAGATTGATTTACAGACATCTGATTATCTTGTTTTCTGGGAAAAATATAAATATAAACGTCTGCTATTATTTACAATACATGGTCATGTTTAAAATCCCAATAACTGGAGGCAATAATAAGCTCATCTACATTCTCAAAACTTTGGAACCCAATGAAAAGAATGTCATGTTTTGACAACAATTATTACGTCATCAACCATTTTATCAACTGGTTTCATCTCCTACAGCCTCAGAAGCACTTAATTACAGCTGACGATGCACTTTTGTCTACAACATCCTCTTTGTCTAGAAACCCTGTGCAAATCGCTGAACTCTTGCCACATCTATCTGAAGGGATATGAGTAGATATGACTCAGCAACATAACACTTACGGCCTGGGTCAGAGTGTCTCCCTGCAGAGTGAGGACTCCTTTCACCTGGTCCATGCTAAACAAAACAAGACAATCACACCGAGCTTTGTTACTTTAGGTTGTAATAACACATTAAGGTACTTGAGGTAGAAATTACACATTATTCTTCAATGTAAATATTGCTGTAATGTCACGACTCAGTGGTGTCTGACCTCTCGGAGATTCACTCTAGCATCATTGTTTATAATGCTTGCTACTGTATATGCAATATGTCCATGTTAACCATGAATCACAATGCCAATATCTCTACCTGTTTAATGCTCCAAATATCCATATCTGTATTCAGACTTAAAACCAAAGGGTGTGCGCTAAACAGGAAGGTATTTTGTTGTTTGTGGATACTGTATATATATCCACACACACACACACATACAGAAGGGTCCAAAGGTCTGAGACCACACTGAAAATCTGGGATGTTTTTTTTTCCCCCATTTAAAATTTGAAATAAACAGAAGGTTTTAGAATTTTGAATTATCTAAAACAAAGAAAGTAAATGTACAATATGTTATACACTCACCATCCACTTTATTAGGAACACCTGTACACCTGCTCATGTATGCAGTTCTCTAATCAGCCAATCATGTGGCACCAGTGCAATGCATAAAATCATGCAGATACAGGTCAAGAGCTTCACATAATCTTCACATCAAACATCAGAATGAAGAAAAACATGATCTCTGTGACATTAACCATGGCATGGTTGCTGGTGCCGGACGGGCTGGTTTGAGTATTTCAGAAACTGCTAATCTCCTGGGATTTTCACACACAACAGTCTCTAGAGTTTACACAGAGTGGTGTGAAAAACAAAATACATCCTGTGAGAGGAGGGTCTGCAGGCTGAAACACCTTGTTGATGAGAGAGCTCAGAGGAGAATGACCAAATTGGTCTGAGCTGACAGGAAGTCTATAGTAACTCAAACAATCACTCTTTACAACCGTGGTGAGCAGAAAAGCATCTCAAAATGCACAACACTTCAAACCTTGAGAAGGATAGGGTACAACAACAGAAGACCAAAACAGGTTCCATTCCTGTCAGCCAAGAAAAAGAATCTGAGGCTATCAGGGGCACAGAGTCACCCAAACTGGACAGCTGAAGACTAGAAAAAGACCAGGTGATTTTTTTTTCTAACTGTCTAGTTTTGATGAGTCTGTGCCCAGGATAGCCTCAGATTACAGTTCTTGGCTGATAGGAGTGGAACCCAGTGTGGTCTTCTGCTGTTGTAGCCCATCCACCGCAAGGTTTGATGTTTTGTGCATTCTGAGATACTTTTCTGCTCACCACGGTTGTAAAGAGTGATTGAATGAGTTACCTTATCCTTCCTGGCAGCTCGACCCAATCTGACCATTTTCCTCTGACCTCTTTTATTAACAAGGCATTTCCACCCACAGAACTTTCGCTCACTCAGTGTTTTTTGTTTTTCGCACCATTCTGTGTAAACTCTAGAGACTGTCGTGTGTGAAATTCCCATGAGATCAGCAGTTTCTGAAATACTCAAACCAGCCCATCTGGTACCAACCAGATTTTCAATGTGGTCTCAGACTTTTGGAGCCCACTGTGTGTGTGTATATATGTATAGAGCTGAGAGAAAGAGAGAGAGAGGTAGCATGGTTTGTGAATTCTAACTCAAAGTTCCTCAGACAGTTCCTCAAACTCACCTTTTTTTTTTTAATCCTGCTTGCTCAGTTATTACATTTGTTTCTACCTGCAATCTTTTCCAATATATTTAGTTGGTTCTGTTTCCCAAAATAGAAACAAACTAGTAGCCTAATTTAAACCACTGAGGCCCTGATGAATAAACAGATGCTGTGAGTTCATGTTATTGAACATGATTTTTTTAACTACATATCTGACTGCTTGCTTGCACCCACATAAAAGTAATGTCCAGCTCATGCGACTATTTTGATAGACTCAACCAAACGCCATGTAAATCTTTCTAAAACTTTCTAAACCTGAACAATGTGCTTCCTATTCCTATCTGCAGTTGTATCTGTTTAGAACACATTTGTTATTATTTGCATAATGAGTTTGTATTAGGTTACATTCAGTTTCCTCACTACACCAGAATGACATACTGGCATACTGATAATTTTGCACAACCAACAAAATAGGTCAGATCTCCCCTGCTACTTTAAAGCTGACATTTTAGCTTGTTCTTTGCGTATGATCGTAAAAAGCTACGTTTGTTTATTTTTGTACATCAAACTTCCTAATCTGATAATTGCACAATAATCCACTATGAGAATTGCATACTTGTGTGCTGTGCTGATACAGGCTGAAGGTGACTTTCACCACCATTCTTCTTTTTCTTCATCTTCTTTTTATTTTTCTTCAAAAACTTTGTTTTTTTTTTTTACATTTCAGATATAAATGTTAAACTTTTTCCATTGAAATACTCAGACAGAATTGGGGAATTCAAATTCCAACTGCCGGCTTATAATGGTCACTACAGCGGCTGAGCAGCTTCGCTTAAACACACACACACTCACTGGAACTGCACATTCCACACCCTATCTGCACTATTTGGAAAGGTTTGCAGTTTTCTAGCCATGCCTAAAGGAATGAAGGACAACCTATAGTGGATTCATGAAATCCCACAATGCACTGCAATAGGTTAGTGAATAAATAATGTACTCTTGAGGGTACAGAATATCTATACTCCATGTGGATGTTTATAGGGAATAAGAAATAGGACACGATTTCAGATCACTTCTCACTCTTAACTTTTCTTTCATCCTGCCACTCTATCTTTTTATTTCTTTCTTACATCCATCCATCCATCCATCCATTTTCTGTACCGCTTATCCTACAGAGGGTCACGGGGCAACGTGGAGCCTATCCCAGGGAACTCGGGGCACGAGGCAGGGGACACCCTGGACGGGGTGCCAACCCATCGCAGGGCACAATCGCACACACACTCACACACTATGGACAATTTAGAGACCCCAATGTCTTTGGACTGGTGGAGGAAACTGGAGTACCCGGAGGAAACCCCCGAAGCACGGGGAGAACATGCAAGCTATGCGCACACAGGGCGGAGGCGGGAATCGAACCCCCAACCCTGGAGGCAAATGTGCTAACAAACCAAGCCTCTGTGCCCTCACACTTTCTTACATCTCTCCATCAGTTTCAGATCCTTGCAAATGCAGTACTTTATTTTGGAAGTACACATTTAGTTTGCACAATGTATGCTTTAGTGATTGCCGTAATAAACTTGCACTTTAGTATTGCATTTATTAAACTCGTTTAGTGTCAATATTGGACTTAGAACTGGTCTGAAACACCGGATCTGTATCAGATCAGATTTATTTTATCCAATCAGCTGAGGTTGACACATTGCCCATGATCACAGGACACAGACTGTCTCAAAGCCCATAAACATAAATAGTTTAACATGCTATCCAAACTCAACCCCACATATCCAACAGTTAAACCAAAAGCCTGCTTACGTAGAGCTGCCAAGAATGAAGTTCTCTGGTTTGAGTTGACCCTCCATCCCTGGAGTGAGCACTGAAAAACGTCTCGAAGCTTCCTAGATGATGGAAATGACATGTTATCTTACTAGATGTGTGACATTTAAAGGAGATAGATCCCAATCAATCTGTATCTAAATTCCAATTACCTTCAAAATGTCCTGCAGCTGTTTCAACACAGCGTGAACCTCCTCTTTTAGGAGCCAGTTAAACTCTTCCTCCTGTGTGAGAAAGCAACAGATGTTTGGCATTTATGTCACAAAAAAAAATTATTAGGAATGCATTGGGCATATGATTCAATCAGATTTCTGCATATAAGCTGAAAGGAAAGTCAATATTCCTTTGCAGATTTGGAGATAAATGAAGATCAATGTAGGTTAACAGTAAGGTTTGCACACTGATAACTAAAAAAAAAGACAAAAGCATGTTATTTGAAACAGGACTGCCATGGGGATTGATCTCATCTGCCTCTGTGTCCAGTCTTCTCCCTGTTATTCATCAGTGCAGTAACAGGCTAGATAGAGCTGATGAAGCAAACAGAGCAGCTAACCAAACCTAGCATGAACACAGCCTTACCAGGACAGCTCTCTCTGCCTGATTAGCAGCGGACATTTCTGACACTTCAGACACGGCACTCCGATCTACACCGATCACAACCATTTAACCTCAAAATCAGCACAGTAAATACACCGCAATAACAGACGCTTTTGTTTAGGAGAGCTCCTAACCACGCCCACTCCAGCCTTCACTTCCGGTGAGCTACGCCACGCCCTCTCTCTCTCACGCGCGTTTCCACTGTTATGTCCAGTGAAGAAGGGAAATGCAGGAATGTGAGTATTTTATAATTACTATATTTTTTTTAAACAACAAAACAGAATTAAACAACATTAAAAGAGTGAAAGTCTTAGTAGAATAATAGGATGAATTATTATTATTGTTATTATTGTTATTATTATTATTATTATTATTATTTTAATTTTGTTTCATAAATGTATAAAGCAAACATCATTTGTAGAATCATTACAACAAAAAAGGAAAAAATACAGAAAAGCAACACATTCAACAATTTCTAAATAAATTTATGAAAAAGCAGATCATAAACAAATTAAAGGATACAGCGTCACTTATCCATATTTTCATATTAAAACAAAATATATTGTTCTTTGAATCTTTAGTGCAATTTAATGTTAAATCGATGACTTTTGTAATACAGAGTCCTTACCTGAGGCAAAATATACCTGTATATATATATATATATATATATATATATACATACACACACAAACACACACACACACACACACACACACATATATATATATATATATATATATATATTTGTAGGCACATATTTTCCCTCTTAAACTTACTCACTTACTGCATGAGTTCATTCTAGGGATAGATTCTGTCCATTGAATCATTGAATTATATCATTTCAAGAAGAGCCGACTCTTTTGGCTCCCAAATGACTCGGAGTCATTTGTTTGCACTGCGATATTTTGACCAATTTATATGTTCTTCTTGGCTTGAATATGGGTGAATTCTTTCCCACGAAAATTTACCTCACCTTCTATTTAATAAAATAGCATTACTTTAAATTGAAATTTATATATTAAAAAAACTATTTATCATGTTGCCTCACACTCACAGAGTCAAATAGACGACTCACTATTCAGATGTTGAACAGAGATTTTCATGGAAGCAATTTGATTAAATTACATAGATAGAGTAAAGGTACTGTATAAAGGTATAAAGATATATCTATTTTTAAAAAATCCAATTCGGCTCATATATGCGATTCGGCTCTCAAGTGCCACCTAAAAGAGCCGACTCTTTCGCAAACGACTCACTGAATCATTCATTCAAACTGTACAGCAAGCTGCATATCTGTTGAAACAGTGGATCTTCCCTTGTCAAAAAAACTTCAGTCCAGTCAGAATCTTATTCTATAAGAAACAGGAGTCTAATTAGAATTTCTCTCATATTTTGGAGCCATTGCTACAGGATTCCTGTAGGAATAGTCTTAAATATCCTGTGTAACCACCTCTACAGGATTTTTAATGGGATCAATTGGGCTCCTGTTCAGATCTATATGGGAATTCAATGTGATCTTTTTAAGAATCCTAAAGGTGCACTTTTCCACTGCAATTTTATTTATTTATTTATTTATTTATTTATTTTTACTAAACAAAGTTGCTGTATAAATATGTTTACAAAATGTTTATTGTAATTACTTGGAAAAACAGTACATCTTGTGCTAATATTTAATTGTCAGCACAGTATATGTAAGCTTTGTGTTCCATAAATTATTAACCATATTAACCATTAATGACCGATACAGATTAAGATATATATATATGTGTGTGTGTGTGTGTGTGTGTGTGTGTGTGGTTATTCTTGAAAAAGCAGTGATTATGGCTAAAGGACGAGCTTGGCTTGATAGCGAGGCTGGACAGCGGATGTTCATGGAACGTGTAGTTTTTTGCGGGTTTTCAATTCACTTCCGGTATCATTGTGACGTAGACACGGCGGTACCAGTTCAGCCAATCAGAGTTAATGCGGAAGCTGGTGTCTCTGAAGACAGATCTTCAACTTCATTATTTTCTGCAAATCTGAGGAAAGCGGTTGTTATTTGTTATGGACGGTGACTCGAAAAGAAAGAGAGAGGACACTGAGGATGCAGGTGGAAAGACTGCTAAAACAGAAACCGGGTGAGTACTGAAATATAGTTTATATATATATATATATATATATATATATATATATATATATATATATATATATATACATATTTATATGTAGGTATAGTCACATTACGTCTATTACAGCGGTTGCACCAGCTGTATAAAAAGTTCTTTACTGTAAACTTTAGTTTAGTTTTATAGTTTTGTTATCATTTTAGTTTTTACAGTTTTTAAAGTGTATGTTCTAAACTATTTGCAAAACAAGACAGACAGTACTGTAAATACAGTGGATATAAAAAGTCTACACCCCTGTTAAAATGGCAGGTTTTTGTGATGTAAAAAAAATGAAACCAAGATAAATCATGTCAGAACTTTTTCCACCCTCAGTGTCAGCTATTCATGATTCCCTTCCACCTTGATAAAAGCTCCAGTTCTGGCTGAAGAAAAGCAGCCCTAAAGTATGATGCTGCCACCACCATGCTTCACTGTGGGTATGGTGTTCTTTTGGTGATTTTTTTTTTTTTTTGCACCGAACATACCATTTTTTATGTCACACAAACCTGCCATTTTACCAGGGGTGTGTATACTTTTTATATCCACTGTATGCACTATGTGATATTTTGCCTAGTTGACAAATAAAATGAAAGAACCAGATTCTTAGTAAAGTAGCTAAAACATTCCTCATTCCTCATTTGTCTCATTTATCCCTTTTCCTTTATCAGCTGATTTCTAGTGCTGTCTGTCTTTCATGCAGCCTGAACTCATGCTGTTGCCCAAAACCAGCACCAGACTTCTATTGTAGCAGTAGTAAAAGAAGAGTAAGATCTTAACTTACTAATCTTAATGTTAATATTAATATTAATCCTATTTACCAGATATGAGGCAGAGGATCAGAGAAGTGTCCATGAAGTCATAACCTTCAAGTCGTCTCATCTATCAGGTACTCGATGTCTCAGGAATGATTTTATTCCATTTTTTTTACCATTGCGTAATGTGTAAGGAATAAAACATGTTGAAAATAATCAATGATGTGGCGGTGGTTTCATGTTCATGTCCTGAACTGTTTTATTCCTCTTATACCACAGCAATGTACCAACAATTAAACATTTTTAATTTATTAATGAACTATAAATTGTTTTTAACCCAAGTTCCTGTTATCGCTTATATTATGGCAGCTATAAACAGTCATTCTCTCATCTCATCAGTCTCCTTTTTTTCCTCTCTTGAAATTAATGAGGCAAAAAAAATGTGAAACAGGAAAAGCACAAAGTCCTATGTCCTGACTCTCTTTGGGTGGAAATATTACAGATTGTTATAAAGCACTAACACTGGAGACTCCTTCCATAAATGTTAAAAAATATCTCATCACAGAAAAGATTCTACATTTTTCCTTTGTTAAATACCAGCATGTTTTTAAGTCAGATTATAAGTCATTGTGAATTGGGTGTTAGTATAGAAATGCCCCTCAAAACTGTACAACTCTGAGATGTGTTAGTTAAATTGTGCTTTTGTAGCATAACAGTTGACTCGTAAATGTAGAATAAAAGTTGTAATTTGTCATACATACATCATACATTTTAATAATAATATTATTTAATAAATAATAATATTGATAATAATTTCAATTTATATAGAGCCTTTCTCACACCCAAGGTCACTTTAAAATTGCAAAAAAAAAACACACACACAGAAAAAACTACAACAAAGAGTCCTCCAAAAGCTGCCAGCCTGGATCTAATTTCAGTGGCGTAGCTGATCATAGTCCCACTAATGGCCTATGCAGGTATATCCTACACAGCCTGTACAGCCACAACGCCACTGGGCAACACCGCTCAGGAAAAAACACGCCATTGATCCACAATGTGAGCACAGACACATCGAGACCACGTCATTGATCCACAATGTCAGCTCAGTCCCGTGACCACTTACAATGATCATACAATATACATTTTATATACATAAGAGGATTCTGCAATGTCACAAATTGTCAAATGCATTTGTGACAACTGATTTCATCTTAGATTCATGTACCGATTACCTTTGATAGGAAATAACTCTGTATTTCTACACTGCTCGATAACATTGAGAACTGTAATAGTGTGTTCCACTGTCGTACTGTAACTAGGTATGTGTGGAATTTTGTTACCCTTCTTGCCAGGGTGCCAAAATTTCTGAACAGGAACTTCTGGGTGGAATCTGAAGCGGTGTAAAGTATTGACTAGCGAAAAGCAATAGTCACAGAAGCATCACAAATTACATGGACTGCATAGGGCTGCATCCCAATTCGTGTACTCCCATACTACTTAGTATCTCAGAGCAGTTCATTTCACATATGCAGACTAAAACATTAGTCCAGAGACTCTTTCTACTTTCGTACTTTTACACCACTAAAAATTTCATACCGTCTTGTCTTTTTCAAATGATTCCCATCGAGCAGAGCAGCACTATGATCAGGACACAACCGAGCCCATCAGCACTGCCTTGAAATCTTTAGATGAGCTGCGTTCCTGGAAGAGCAGCGATGCAAATCCGTTCAACGTGGCCACCGTCCCGTTGGAGAAAAGATGGCCGTCACTGAAAGACTCTCGGATGAGGACGCTCGTCTGTCATGACATGATGGGAGGATACCTGGAGGACAGGTACTGTCCCCAACTGACTTCATCACTAAGTACTAAGTGTTACTAACACTTACTATTTTTCATTAACAGTCAACGATAGAATCAGAGTCATTTAAAAAAAAAAAGTGACATAAAATAAACAAGTCTTGAGCTTTTAGTAGATCTTAGGGTTTTCTCATCGTTTCCTAAGTAGTGAAGAGTCCTTTGAGGGACTTTTCCATCAGCAGCTATGTATAAGTATTCACGTCCCTTGAACTTTTCCACATTTTGTACTGTTACAACCTGGAACTGGAGTTTACCTTAAAAACAATGTAATAAATCTGAACAAAATATCCAATAACATTGAAGTGAGGGTAAAAATCAGCCTGACACTTTAGCAGAAGATGCAGAGCCATCAGAGATCGTTATGTATTTAGAGGAAAAGATTAAGGCAGATGTCCTGGGTTGTAAAAATCAGTAGTTCTGACTGATCAGTGTCATGAGGTACAACATTATGTAATATTTCCTTTAGTGCAAAATGCTCGCATTCAGTTCATACTTATATTACTAACAAACTACAGACTTCCAGGTAGTAGATGCTTAAGTCATGATAATGTTTTTTTCCTTCCCCTCTAAGGTTTATTCAAGGAACAGAGGTGGACACACCGTATGTGTTCTATCACTGGAAATATATCGACATCTTCAACTACTTCAGCCATCATATGGTGACCATTCCTCCTGCCATGTGGACCAACGCTGCTCATAAACACGGCGTGCTCTCGCTAGGTCAGTCTTCTCTCTAACGTTATCATAGGTCAGGCCAGTTCTCTGGTTAACACAAGCTTCATAGGTTTTACCTCGTGTTTTCCCCATTCTTCCTTCCACATTGTTTTTTTTTTTTTTACCAGAATCCTTTCCTTCTATCATAAATCTGTGAGGTGTTTGACTGGTATCAGATAAGATTATTTACTCAGAGCCAATATTTGCAAATATGCAAATGTGTACTATATGATATTATAGTTAAGATCTGAAACAAAGGCTTCAGATGAATATACACACACACACACACATATTTGAAATTCTGCTTAGCCAGATGTACTTTTAATTACATGAACATTTTTTTTTTTACAAGTTGATGAAAAGGGCAGTGATGCAATCAGGAATAAATAACTCAGCTTTTTTTTTAATCGTCTCTGGGTCACAGGCACCTTCATCACCGAGTGGACGGAGGGAAAGAAGATGTGTGAGAAATTCCTGGACGGAGAGGAAGAGTATCGCTCAGTTGCTGAAAAACTGGTGCAGATTGCGCACTGTTATGGCTTCGACGGCTGGCTCATAAACATAGAGAATGAGCTGCGTGTGAGCTAACTTTATGATGCATATTACAAAATGAAGTGCAGTAAGTTTAAAAGTATATTATTTAAACTGTGTGTGTGTGTGGGTGTGGGCTACCAGGATAAATATCTGACAGTTTTGGTCTTGTGGTGACTGTTAGCTGGTCCCTTTAATGGAAAACTGCTTAAAAAAAAAAAAGAAAAAAAAGAAGGAGGACTGCAGCTTATATTTGCAAAACTAAAAGATCCAAAAGATTTCCTTTCGATTACTGAGGTTAAGGTTAGGGTTAGCCCCATTATGTCAGTGGAAGATGCTCACAAGGATTGTATGATGTGTGTGTGTGTGTGTGTGTGTCTAGGAACGTTTTGTGAAACACATGGCTCCGTTCCTGCGCTACCTCACTGATCAGATGCATGAGCAAGTTCCCGGCAGTTTGGTGATCTGGTACGACAGCGTTCTAGAGGACGGTACTCTGAAATGGCAAAACCAACTCAACGACAGCAACAGGTGAGTCTCAGGTGTGGGGGGTATACAGTACATGTTGCATTAAAATACCAACATACTCATAGAGTCAGGAATTTTAGGCCAACTGTTACATGCACCAGTGGAATTATAATTATAATTTTGCTATATTGGACACCCCAGACGTGGTGATTTCTATTACATCTGCATACAGCTGCCTGTTTTCAAAGAGGATGGTAGTAAATGCCATAACACACTTCAGTGACAAGTTGGGGGGAACACATACAAAACAAAATACAAACAAAAACAATCTATTAATCTTCCGTAAACGATTTATGTTGAGTTACTGCTTTTTCCTGGTCAGGATATGACCTATCCCGGGAACGCTGGGCTTGAGGCAGAAATACTCACTGAAATACACATACCCATTCACACACTCATTCACACCTAAAACCTAAACTGCCCCAATTTAGACTCATCACTCTACCTACTGGCATGATTTTGGGAAGCAAAAGGAAACTGGAGAACCCAGCGGAAGAGTTCAGCTGTGGACCCTAACACCAACATGCTTTCTAATGAGCTTAATGTAGTACTTGGGGCACAATCTTTAGTACATGTCTGAATTATTAAAGACTTTCCAGGGTCTCCGTGTCCATCACGGTAACATTTGAGGGATATATCTTTGGGGGAAGCGTATGTAACATCTTTCTGCTCCATATAGAGCATGATATATGATATTATAGTTAAGATCTGAAACAAAGGCTTCAGGTGAATATACACACACACACATATTTAAAATTCTGCTTAGCCAGATGTACTTTTAATTACATGAACATTTTTTACAAGTTGATGAAGTAACTGCTTTTTCCTGGTCAGGATATGACCTATCCCGGGAACGCCGGGCTTGAGGTGGAAATACTCACACATACCCATTCACACACACATTCACACCTAAAATAATAATGTTGTTGTTAATGTTAATGTTGTTCTTGGGGCACAATCTTTAGTACACGTCTGAATTATTAAAGACTTTCCAGGGCCTACATGTCCATCACGGTAATGTTTGAGGGATATATCTTTGGGGGAAGCTTATATAACATCTTTCTGCTCCAAACAGAGTGTTTTTTGATGCGTGCGATGGAATTTTCACCAACTATAACTGGACGGAGAGCAGTCTGGAGGATATGGTGTCCGATTCAGCAGCACAGGGGCGTCTGGCCGATATTTACGTCGGCATCGATGTGTTTGCAAGAGGAGAGGTAGTGGGAGGAAAGTTTGAAACGAATAAGGTGAGATTTGCTTTCATGCAAGTCATGATACAGTCTGATTTAGATGTATAAGTCTTGTTTATTCTTATGTTTAGTCTTTTTCGTGACTCCAGTACAGTGTACTCTGCTTGACAGAAAGCAGTAGGGATGAAAACGCATAGAATATAGAGGAGTGAACTAACTGAGTCGGTCTCAACGTGGTTACTTTTTTTTATATCTCAATGTTGTTGTTCTTCTTTTAGGCTCTTGAGCTGGTGCGTAAACATGGACTTTCTACAGCCATTTTTGCTCCTGGTTGGGTTTACGAGTGCCACGACAAGGTGGATTTCCGCAAGAACCAGGACAAGTGAGTCCATTAATGCATAATAAATAAATATGTCTCCAGTATACTCGAATTCAAAACAATAAACACATTGTTGTTGGGGAGGACCAAAAGAGAAAGGGGAGGGTGCTATTTCAGAACAATGATGCAAAATATTAAATTTAATTGAAGTTATTTGTTTAGTGGTTTTAACAGTAGATATTGTCACAAAGCAGCTTTGCAGAAATTCAAATGTAGATTTCGATTCCTAATGAGCAAGCCAGAGATGATGGAACATATTGTGAAGAAGAGTTCTGGGATGAGCATCAGGGCAGTTTTTATGATTACAGCAGCAGTTCCTGAAATGTAGAAATCTACAATATAGATTTTATGAGATTTTATGAGATTTTAAGCTTAACAACACTCGGTATTCAGTAACTCTGACTGACAGAGTTATTAATTACCTTCTTTTGTCTGGTCAAGAACTAAGAAATCTATAGTATATTACAGTACAACTACATCTGTCTTACAAATTTTTATGAAGAAAACACAAATGTCTATTCTGTTTCATGACCCTGAAATAAAATGAATACAGTAAGCACTAGCTACATTAATATGAAATTAATGAATAGCCAATGTAAAGTTAGTTATAGCTGTGATAGCAATTTTATTAATTCAATACTGAATGACTGAAAAATATTGTTTATGAGTTGTTAGTCCTGCTAACAACTCGTCTTGCACTCCATCGAGCACTCTTAAGGGTTCTCCGGTTTGTCTCTTTACCGTTGTATACGTATACAATATATACAACCCTTACACACATGAAACATCCCTTTCAGACAGAGTTTCAAGTCAAACCCCTTTAGGAAGGTAGAACCCTAAAAGATCATTTTTTATAGTGGGGACAGGATGTCAGAGAGAGTTTCCTAGCACAGCGGCTAGCTAACTATCTCTGTAAGTCCTGTGGCAGTGATTATTTTGGTAAGTTCAACTACAACAGGAAATTTCTACTATACACAATATGCATCACATGTACAGTATATACGTGTCATATATAGTGCATATGTTTGCTTAAAAAAAAATGCCAGCAAAGCAGTAGTGTTGCATTTTCAGGTTCGATTAGACTTTTATTTAAATAAATTAAATAAAATAAATTACTTGCTACTAAAAAGCAGAAAGGAGAGATGAATACATTTTGTATGTGTGTTGTGTGTCAATTATCTGTGAAATGTCCTTGAGCTTGGAAAACATGCTGTATCAATTATTATTGCAATTATTATTAGTACTAATAGGAGACCAAATACTCTGTGTGTGTGTGTGTGTACGTGTGTGTGTGTTTAGATTTTGGGGCTTGTTATCAGACTTCCTCTACATTCACCGTCCTGAGTGTCCTCTTCCCTTTGTCTCATCGTTCTGTCAGGGTTATGGAAAGAATTTCTACTGGAGAGGGAAGGTATGTTTAGCAAGGAAAGCTTATAGCCTCCTTACAGCATGATGGAAATATCATCATGCTATAAGGAAATACGCCTAAATCGTCACACCCTCGAATCTCCGACTGATCAGTTGATGTAGTCTCTGACACTGTTATTCATGAAAACAGTTACAGGAGCCATTGTGAAGTTGGAAAGGAAGAGTCAAAGAAGAGCAAATCAATCATCAGTACTTTCAGTAGTAAACCAAAATAATACAAAATTAGATGTCTACAGTTGACACAACTAATCCGGAAATGTTCTGTATGTTAGGAATGCAGTTTTAAACAATTAACCCAGTTAGTTAAAAAGTAAGGTACCTTTATAAAGGAAATTAACGTCAACTGGCCCAAATTCTGTTGGGGTTTCATTAGCTCGTGTTAATTCCTACATGTTTCTAGCTACCTGTTTAGCTATCTAGCAATTGCTATCGAACATCGAAGTGACATCTTAAGTTTAAAACTGAGCTTTCATACTGAAAAACATCAAAACATCTCTCTAGCTGTCTCAGCTAGCTAATGGCTCACCTGTCCATGATTCCGGAGGTTGGATGTTAAGCTGCGAAATGACGATATTTCCATGAGTTTTGGATCGCAATAATTGCAGATCAATATTGCACTGCTTCCTTTGAAGCATTTAAAATGGAAGTTGTGTGAGAATTTGGGTCAGGGATGCTCATCTGTCTTCACTGTCTCAGACATTGCTGCTGCTGTCTAAGCATTTGGTGCCTGAAGTGTAGACTTTCTACAGGAAACTGCTTTATTTTGATTGGCACTCGAAATTGAATTATTTAAAATTTGCACAATTGGCTTACAGTTTTCTGGGGTTAAATGTTTTTTTTTTTTTTACTGTTGAATATTTTATTTAAAAAGAAAGAAAGAAAGTAAAAGTACTATGGTTTAATTATACTCAAAAAAGGACAGTTACAGTGAACTATGTTCTCAAGTACTGTAATGAGAGTACATTTAGTTCTTTGCTTTCTGCCCCTGGGTAGCACTAAGCATTAGACTCAGGTAGGAACCATGACTTTTAGATTTTAAAAAGTTTGAAGGCAAAATTGTACATTAGACATAATTCATATAATAATATACTCTCACCGTCCACTTTATTAGGAATTCCTGTACACCTGCACATTCATGCAGTTATCTAATCAGCCAATCAGGGGCAGCAGCCTAGTGCATAAAATGATGCAGATACAGGTCAAGAGCGTCAGTTAATGTTCACATGAAACACCAGACTGGGGAAAAAGTGTGATCTCTGTGACTTTGATTGTGGCATGGTTGTTGGTACCAGATGGGCTGGTTTGAGTAGTTCATAACCTGCTGATCTCCTGGAATTTTCACACACAACATTCTTTAGAGTTTACATGGATGCGAAAGCAGCAGTTCTCCAGGCTGAAACGCCTTGTGGATAAGAGAGGTCGGAGGAAAATGGCCAGATTGGTTTGAGCTGCCAGGAAGTCTATAGTAACTCAAACAATCACTCTTTACAACCGTGGTGAGCAGGAAAGCATCTCAAAATGCACAACACTTCAAACCTTGAGAAGGATGGGGTACAACAACAGAAGACCAAAACAGGTTCCATTCCTGTCAGCCAAGAAAAAGAATCTGAGGCTATCAGGGGCACAGACTCACCCAAATTAGACAGTTGAAGATTAGGAAAAAAATCACCTGGTCATTTTCCAGTCTTCAACTGTCCAGTTTGGGTGACTCAGTGCCCATGATAGCCTCAGATTCTTGCTCTTGGCTGACAGGAGTGGAACCTGATGTGGTCTTCTGCTGTTGTAGCCCATCCACCTCAAAGTTTAATGTGTTGTGCTTTCTGAGATGCTTTTCTGCTCATCATGGTTGTAAAGAGTGATTGAATGAGTTACCTATCCTTCCTGGCAGCTCAGACCAGTCTGGTCATTCTCCTCTGAGCTCTCTCATCAACAAGGTGTTTTAGTCTGCAGACCCTCCGCTCACAGGATGTTTTTTTGTCACAGAGATCACATTTTCCCCCATTCTGATATTTGATGTGAACATTAACTGAAGCTCTTGACCTTTATCTGCATGATTTCATGCATTGTGCTGCTGCCACATGATTGGCTGATTGGATGACTGTATGAATGTACAGGTGTACAGGTGTTCCTAGTAAAGCAGACGATGAACATAAATTTAATAATATTTGTGTCAGTTTACACCTTGTTGTGATATTTTATGAAACAGCTTTTGTAACTGAGCCAGTTATTGTGTTTCAGGCAAGTGTGTGATGATTTAAACTTCTCTTACTTGCCAGCTATAGTCTCTTAGCTCCAGCAGAAATCTCTGGGTAGCTTAAATGATATTGTGTACACTGTTTATAGTTATTATCACTGAGATGAAAAGAAGATAGATTGTGGATTTTAAAATAAACATTACAGTTGTGTTAATTCAAAATCTGAAGAGACAATGGTGACAACAGGACACAACGCTGTTATGTAGTGAATATTACAGGAGTAGTAATAGATAGTATAGTGTGTTCGCTTGTGTGTTTATAGTAGTAATAGATAGTATAGTGTGTTCGCTTGTGTGTTTGTGTGTAATCGTGTAGGTAGAGCAGGACAGAACCTGGATGAATCTGAGTGCTCAGGAGCTGCAGCCTCTTTATGTGATGGAGAATTTGGAGGGAGGAGGCTGGTTTCAGACTCGAGGCTGCTCAGAGGAAGTGTGGACTGGAGGGAGTTCACTAGTGCTAGAGGGGACCATGCCCAAATCCCTTTCCAAAATCTGTGCCAGGTAAAGATCACAATCATAATAAAAAACACCTGTCATTTTATTAGGAACACTGGTGCACTTGCGTATTCATTCAGTTGACCAATCATAAGCTTTGGATAATGTTCACATCAAACATCACAATAGGCAAAAAATGTGATCTCAGTTATTTTGCCTGTGGCGTGGTTGTTGGTGCCAGACGGGCTGGTTTGAGTATTTTAGAAACTGTTGATCTCCTGGGATTTTCACACACAACAGTCTCTAGAGTGGTGCAGAGAACAAAGAACATCCAGTGAGCGGCAGTTCTCCAGGCTGAAATACCTTGTTAATGAGAGAGATCAGAGGAGAATCAGACGATCATATTTTATAAAAGGTTCACTTAGAAGGGCTGCAAATTCCTCAATGAAATCGTTGGCAGGTTTAAGAGGACGATAGATCAAGGCCACCACCAGCGGATTCGGGGAATCAAATTGATAAAGTTGTAGTTCAAAACTGTGGAAGGCATTCATGGGTAAAGTCCGGCACAGATATTTCGTTTTAAAAATAAGCACTAATCCTCCACCACGACCAGTTTCCCTTGGAGTGTTTATGAACGCATAGTCATGAGGCAGAAGTTCAGAGAGTGGCGTCAAATCGCCTGGTTGCAGCCAAGTCTCCGTCACAAATAAAACATCTAGACCAGCTGACGTAATAAAGTCATTTAGTAGAAAAGTCTTAGTAGAATGGCCAGACTGGTTTGAACTGACAGGAAGGCTACAGCATGCTAACTCAAATAACCACTCTTTACAACCGTGGTGAACAGAAGAGCATCTCAGAATGCACAACACATCGACCTATGAAGTGGATGGGATACAACAGCAGAAGACCATGTCGGGTTCCACTCCTGTGAGCCAAGAACAGGAATCCGAGGCTACAGTGGGCACAGACTCACCCAAACTGGACAGAAAGAAAATCATCGTCTGGTCAGAATTTGGCATCAACAGCATGAACCTGCCTTGTGTCAACAGTTCAGGCTGGTGGTGGTGGTGTAATGGTGTGGGGAATGTTTTCAGGCTGGTGGTGGTGGTGTAATGGTGTGGGGACTGTTTTTTTGGCACACGCTGGGCTCCTTAATACTAATAGAGCAAGGTTTGAATGACATACCCTATGTAAGTATTGTTGCTGACCATGTGCATCCCTTTATGGCCATAATTTACCCATCTTATAATGGCTACGTCCAAAATGATAATGCGCCATGTCACAAAGCCCAAGTTGTCTCAAACTGGTTCCATGAACATGACAGTGAGTTGGGTTTACTTCAGTGGCTTCCCCAGTCACTAGATCTGAATCTATTTGGGATGTGGTATAACAGGAGAGTCACAGTATGAAAATGCAGCTAACAAATCTGCAGTGATTCTGTGATATAATCATGTCAACATGGACTAGAATCTCAAACGATGTTTCCAACACCTTGGGGAATCCATGCCATGAAGAACTGTGGCTGTTCTGAGAAGCTTCATAAGAAGATAATAAAATAAAGAAATACTCTCAGTAACATCTCCTTACATGGCTTCTCTCCTAGGATACTTTCACTGCACGTGCCATTGGCCTCAAGGATGTTCATCTCATGCATCTATCAGTCGTCAGACAGAGTGAATATCTCTTTAGAGCTCAAAACCACAGACGCTGCTCCCTGCACACACACAGGGAGTGACGAGATGCCGAGTGAGTGTTAATTTATGTCTTAGTTCTATTTTTTTCTTAAAGAGTCAGTATAACAGTTACAGCCACACAATCTGAATCCAGGTGTACATTTCTATTCTGTGATTTGTGTGCGTGTGTGTGTGTGTGTGTGTGTGTGTGTGCGTGTGTTTCAGCCAGTAATGTGATTCCGGAGGGGTTGGATGAAGATCATGAGCTTGTGAAGCAGTTCACTCGGAGCTGTGGAGAGCGGAAAGCAAACGGCTGGATTACCAGGTCAGAGTCATTTGTGTAGTTACTGGCTTTAGCTACACAATAAAATAGATACCTAACCTAGTGAAACCTTAATACCAGTTTGCATTTCACAATACAGTAGTTAGCATAATGTTAGCTAGCTTGCTGGAAAACCTGACAACTGGTTTTGGATACACAATAACATAGCTTCCCCTAATCTTAACCTAATCTTCCCCTAATCTTAACCTAATGCTAGCTAATTAACATAAATCAATAGTTAGAAAGATGAAATGTAAAATAATATTAACTTGAATAAGTACAAGGTCATTAAAATCCCATAGCTAGCTAACACTGGAGAAAATGTAGCTAATATTTAAGAAAATAAGTGAAAACATTGAGTACTGAGTCATTTTATGCTGAGTTCATTCAGAAAATATTCTAAATTTTAAAATCTATTTTGAACAAACAGGATTATTGATCATGGGAAGTCACAAAAGTTCCAAAAGTAAGCACAGCAGTGCTTTCACTGGTGTGTCTGAAGCACAGAGTTTATCTGATTCTGTTGTTAGCCAGCTGTGCTGTCAGAGTCACGCTGCTCTCTGTAGCCCTAGATGTGTTTTTGTATCCTGCGTTCTCCACCACCGAATTCGGCACACTGTAATATCCTCCACACACTGGCTGTCAGCATCATGACTTACTGGAAAGTCCTGCCATACAACACACTTTATAATGTTCCAGTTCCTGCTTGCTGCTGACCAAAGCAGTTAATATTTCTTCTTGAGTTAATAAGCTAGTACATTAGTTAACTAGTACGGTAGTGTATTGAAAAACTCATGAAAAACAGTGTGCTTAGGAGCAGCTTTTTTTTTTTTAAACCCATAGCCTCTCCTTATTCCAGATAATGAGGAAACTGCTTTTTCTGAGGATGGAGTGTGGGCTTGATTGAGTTTAAATATTTATTACACCTCACATAATATAAGTGCCATTTTATGACAAATAGCCTACTTTATTATGCAGTGTTGAACGTATTTTCACTTTTCGCTACACAGACATATTGACTCGAGAGCCTCGTATTGAAGAAAAAGAAAAACCCGATATATTCTACATTGTTACACCTCTTACTTCTGCATGAGGCTATTTTAATATCTCCCCTGAAATGCCATTTGTTCTTCTATAATAATATATTGCTTGTGTGTGTGTAGGTGTTTCCTCCTGGAGGGGACC
>CM040466.1:19093379-19116680 GCA_022758105.1 Pangasianodon gigas
GTATTTTCACTTTTCGCTACACAGACATATTGACTCGAGAGCCTCGTATTGAAGAAAAAGAAAAACCCGATATATTCTACATTGTTACACCTCTTACTTCTGCATGAGGCTATTTTAATATCTCCCCTGAAATGCCATTTGTTCTTCTATAATAATATATTGCTTGTGTGTGTGTAGGTGTTTCCTCCTGGAGGGGACCAGTTGTGCCCTGAGAGAGGTGTGTGTCAGTGTGTCTCGAAAAGACGAAGAATCACAGGATCTTCCGTTTAACTGTAGGATCGGAGAGATCATGGTAAAATCATGGAGAACGAATGTCTTAATTACCAACCTGAAGTTGATTCTTTTCGTTATTATTTTATACCTCTTATACCACAGCAGTTTGCCAAAATGAACAGTCTTACATCATACGTTTATCATACATCATACATGTTCTGTAATGTCAGTGAAAGAAGGTAATTTCCTTAGATATCACTTACATTATTACAGCTATGAACAGTCGTTCCTTCATCAGATTCTATTTTTTCTCTCTCTCATGGCAAAAACAAAAAAAAACGAAGCTTGTCATTACCAAGAATCTCCAAAACCCTCTTTCCTGAAGACTTTCCTGGGACAGAAAACCTAAAAGACACCTAAAAGCTTTACCTCTGACTGATATAAAGTGCTTTGTTTTATTATGGTTAATGTTATAGAAAATGAATCAACACTTTCTGACCAATCAGAATTGAGAATTCAGGAGTGCTGTGGTATAATCGTTATTAAGCCTTAATAGTGCTGTAGTCTGTAACCCCAGCTCTGTCTGCTCTTCATCTCTATGTTTATTAATATAAATAATTGGGATGGAAACTGTTTTTTGCCCCTTTTTTGCAGGTGTTGGATGCAGAGAGTCTCTTCAACCCTCTGTTGCCCATCCAGAACATGCGTGTGTATGATGTGGTGTGGCATAAAGGAGATGTTGATGTAAATGGAAAAGCTGCAAAGGTATTTCTGAGCGCTACACTAACCTGGCGCTACCAGACTCAACTGGCACGATATTTTCGTGTGTTTTGGCGTCATGTACGTGGTCCTGACCCGCGAGTTGGGCCTGGACCGGCCGTGCTTATCGGCCGGTCGTATTCACCACAGTACCGTGTGGTTGAGCTTGAGGTTGAACACGCGGCTGGAGTGATGGAGCTGCTGGTGGAGCCGGTGCGCAGAGAAGGCTTCAGCTTGCCCGAGTCGCACTGGGGGAGACAGACACTGAGCTATACACACTCCGCTGATACATAAACATACCCATACTGTATACACAAAGATTTTTTTTTTAGTGCACATGTTCCATGTTGTATTTTAATTGTAAAGCAACTTTGAGTGTGAGAAAGGTGCAACACATAATTTCAAGTATTTTTGTATTATTAATGTCTTTGAAAGAAATTCTGAGTGGTTTTTACTCTAAAAATGATGGCTTTTTTTTTTAAATAACATTTTTTTATATTTAATTTTTTTTTTTTTTTAAATAAAATACTTTTGCCTGCCTCTTCAGCTCACTGCCTATTTGTCAGTAATATTCCTAAGCAGAACCCCAGTATTTATTGGCATTGACTGATATTTGGAAAGGAGTCAGCAAGTAACTGGCTAATAACTGCTGAAGCATTAAATCCAAGACAGTCACGCTGGCCGTGGTCTCAATGCTGTCCTCAGAGAAATAAACTGTATGTGAGAGCAGTTGGAGGAACTGAAAGCTGCTGATGGAGAGTTAAATCTATACTCCTGTCATTATATACACCTATCTCACCTATCTGTATCTATACTCCTGTCATTATATACACCTATCTCACCTATCTGTATCTATAATCATGTCATTATATACACCTATCTCACCTATCTGTATCTATACTCATGTCATTATATACACCCATCTCACCTATCTGTATCTATACTCCTGTCATTATATACACCCATCTCACCTATCTGTATCTATACTCCTGTCATTATATACACCCATCTCACCTATCTGTATCTATACTCCTGTCATTATATACACCTATCTCACCTATCTGTATCTATACTCATGTCATTATAAACACCTATCTCACCTATCTGTATCTATACTCCTGTCATTATAAACACCCATTTCACCTATCTGTATCTATACTCATGTCATTATATACACCTGTCTCACCTATCTGTATCTATACTCCTGTCATTATATACACCTATCTCACCTATCTGTATCTATACTCCTGTCATTATATACACCTGTCTCACCTATCTGTATCTATACTCCTGTCATTATATACACCTATCTCACCTATCTGTATCTATACTCAGTGGCCAGTCTATAAGGTCTACCTGCAATATTTCTCATTTCATCACCCCTTTACCCTGCTCTTATAGCAGCAATGACTTGACATGGTGGTACTGGTGAGTGTATCAGGTGCAGCAGTGTTGTTGGGTTTTTTTTTTTAATGATGTAATGCCACTGCTGGTTTGAAAAACAGTTCATCAACTGACAACATCCTGTTATCAGTATCCTGTGGTTATATAGAGACACTGATGAAGGACTAAAGTATCATTATCACTAATTATCCATAAAAAAAGAGATTTAACTGTATACCTACAAAGCTACCAGCTACCTACTGAGGCCCCTTAGTGCATTTTGTTATATTCTAGGTGCTTTCTCAATTAATAAACTGAATAATTTAGTACCAAAGCAGGGACAAGATTGAAGCCCATTTAGGTAAGAAAGACCATCCCACATTACCTAAACAAAACACCTCTTTGTAGATAGGATGTGCCTGTTGTAAGCAATTACATTTTGCTTTTTATTTCCAACATTGAATTTTTAAACATAAAATTGATTATAAATAGTGCAGTAGGCTACAAGCTACACTAGGTTTAGATTTACCATTTTCCCATATAACCTAAAAACATAAAATACAAAAAAAAGCTAAATTTATTTAAATATTTATTTAAATACTTAAATATTTAAATGTGTTTTTTTGCCATTGAATATACAGTATAAATATTCTGAAAATTCAGTCTGTGATGATCAGTCTATACAGCAAATGTTTAGCTTAGTGCACAGTTCAGTGCACAGTGTGATGCATTTCCTTTCAACAATGTGGATCTTTTACTCGCTTACTCAGTGAATTAAAATGTAGTCACTAGGCTGGCCAGTGGTCTGGCAATAAATAAATAATCTCGTCACACTTGCTCTGCTGTCTCATAACTGATGATCTGAGTAAACTGTGTGAGCTGAGAATTCATTAATAGAAATTATGTAGAAAAAAAATCATTTATTTCAGATAGATTATCGAGTTAAAACAAAATAAAAGTCAGTTTGATCAAACACAAGAGAGTCATCAGATAGTGAATTTTGGTGTGAAGCCAGAAAAAAAAGAAGCACTGATTTTAGTGAAGTGTGTTGATTGTCTTAAATGGATAAGCAGCTTTTTTCACTCCTGAAGTGTCACCATCTTCAACATCCTCAGTGCCATCGGGCCCTGGTCAGACGGGATCTATGGGTAAAAAAAAGGTTTTGTCATAGAAATGGTTTTACCCACAGAAAAACTCATGTTTGTGAATAAATACTGTAGTTTAGTTTCAGTATAAAAGTAATTTTAGTATCAAATTCATGAGAAACACTTATAATGATAGCCAAATTGGCATCTTTTGGGTAAGAAATATGCTCGCATCTCCATTGGGGCAACACATGTTTCTCTGGTAGCAAATAAATGTATAGGTCTATAGAAAAATTGCAGAAAAACACAGCATGCTATATTTATAGGGAGCGTTTAAAGGAAGTGGCAGTAGTCAGACTTCCTCTTTTCGCCAGAAGTACATGACAGTGACTGTATATACGATGCATGCACTTCCTCCTACAGCTTCACGAACACTTGTGACTTTGGCCTGACTGACTGAAGACTTTTGCCCCAAACGTCCCGTCGTCTTGTTCTGCTGGTTCTGGTTCTTGTTTTTGAACTAATGTGGAGTTAATTCTTACTGTAATGTTTCTGATATTATTGAACAATATATTCTTCTCATACTGTATAATCAAGACACAGTAATCACACCACTTAAGTCAGGCTTAAACTAGTTTGTTACCATGTGTCCAGCTTTGAGGATCCAGTAGAAAGCGAAGTTCTTGTAGGTTTTATAAAACGCTCCAGTTTGTCCTGTTGACTGGGGGTCTTCCAGCGCCGTCCACTTCATCTGGTTAAACTTCTGAAGCCCGTCCCATTTCAGCTTTTTAACCCAAAGCTCCTGACCTGCAAAACACACACACACACACACACACACACACACACACACACAACACAATGTTCCTCTGTAATGCTGTTACATATTAATGTCACACAATGATCTGCAAGCCTGTACTTAAGTGTACTTGATGTCTGAAAACATTGTTTGATTTGACAATGTTACACATAAAGTTAATTAAACGGCTTCTAAACAAAAGGTGTGAGTATTTGGAATGTGTAACAACAGTTTACGTAACATTTTTGTTTGCAATGTTTTGTCTATATTATTAATTTTGTCTGTATGTTGGGTTTTGGAAATTCAAGACTAAAACTACTTCTTTGGCTAACAAAAAATAAAACATGACAAATTCTACAAGAGCAATGCTTTACAAACAAACAATGATTTACAAATAATTAAGTGTGCCAATGTTACAAATGAGCATCTGCTTAAGTGGCTTTAAAAAGTATTTTGTACATAACACACTAAATATGTATTAGATATTATTTTTGTTTGTAAGCTACTCAAGTACCATTTTGTCTTCAAAAGAATGTTTTTGTTTATTTGTGAAAATTTCTTATCTGTTTGTTTTTGTCTGATACATTGTAAAAATATATATTTTTTTGTTTGTTTACAAACATTTAAGTAAGTTTGTGTGTGTGTGTGTAACATTGCCAAATTGTTTTCTTTTGTTTTGTAAGCCAATTTAAATACATTCTTGTCTATAATATAGGAATGGCAAAAATGTACTAACTTTCAGATGTGGCCCAAAACTTTATTGTGCACATTAGCGTGACTGTCACAGTTACTGAGGATTAGATGAAAGAGCAAAACATCTGGCTTGTCTTTTAGCTAGCTTTAGCCAGTGAGCTCACACAGCGATTCTGCAGCAGTCTATCTGTGCATCTGTGCATCACTGATCTGATCACTGTAGCTTTAAATGCCTAAAAATGGGGGATTTCTACTTTTTTGGTTTGTTGTCGTTACAGACAAGAACGTATTGGAATGCCTTGTCTTGCATCCTACAATTTCATAATCAGCAATGATGCGCTTTACCCATGGTGTCCACGATTAAGTCCAGCTGGCCGTTATAGACGGTCACATTCACTCCTGCAGCCAAAAGCTCATCAACAATGTCGATCACAGGCTTCATAAAGTCTCCGGACATGCTGGAAAACACCTCTCCAGACTGGCCTAGGCTCACACACACACACACACACACACACAAGCTGAGCAAGCTAGGAATCTGTGTGGATGTAAGAACTTCATAAACCCTTTATAATGCATAAATACACTGATAATGGAGTCATGTGGCTGAAAGAGAATTAAAGACGAGCTCATTGGCATTCACTATAATAACAAAGGTGGTAAAAACATAAAAGAACACATGGTTCGGGACGCTGTTGTACACAAATGAGTGTGTTGAGTGAACATCATGAATTCGCACTATTATAGCTTATTTAGTAGTTGTTGACTTCTTAAATCTGACTGGTCAGAAGCTTGATTCATTTCCTATAACAGCAGTATGGTAACAACTAACACACGGACATGTATGTTGAAATTTTCTGTGTGGACACATTTATTTATTCACTAACAGATGTTTACCTCCCCATGTCACATTTTTGGGAATGATGCCAAGCTTCTCCCTGATTGGTCCATTCATCAGCTCATCGAGTGACCGGCCATGCAGAGGTCGAACATGTCGCCGTTTTAAAGCGGCTGTGACACAGACAAGCAGACAAGAAAGTAATAAAAACTTCATCTGTCTATATTTCATTGTGTATCACGGTAATTGCTCAGCACAGTTTATCCTTGTTATTATGAAATTACCACAATATTCTATCAAATTCAACATGTTTATGGCACATGCTGTTATACTAAAACCACCCACTGTTGATTATTTTCCTACAACAGCATGCTCCGTCAAGTTTTATTTCTTACTGATACAATGGCCAGAGAAAATGTATCTGACTGGTTAATAGAAGTGTATCTTACAGAGATAGTCTTCGTTTTCTGTGCTGGATTTGAGCATGTCACTGTTCTGAGTGAGGATGTTGTAGAAATTCACGCCATTGGTGTTCTGGAACGAAAGACGGACGACATTAATCCACTTGGAATCAAAACATATTCTCAAATCATGATTATAGAATATCAGAATGTCAGAATGTCCAAAGTCAGTCCAGCTCTTTTTTCTGTTTTGTTTGATTGAGATCAGATAAGAAAAGGAAAAAGGTTTCTCTCTGAGCCATGTGATCCTCAAAGTCCTCACAGAAATCCTATGAGGTTGGTTCATGTTAGCCAGCTGTGAAACTGCACGTGCACATATCACTGTAAATGACTTTTCTCATCCAAAACAAAGCCATGTTTCCACGTATGAAGTCAGACACACATTCTGTTGTGATGAATGCTCTGTTCAGGTGTCTGTATATACAGTAATACAGATTAAACTGTCCAGTAGTGCTGAGATCAACACACACACACACACACACACACACACAGCACAGCTTGAGTAAGACAATACAGCACAATACAGTAACACAACAAGTGTTTGTGTACGTATGGACGTCTCTGACCTGTTCTACGACGTTCTCGGTGACGCCCCACAGCTGGGTGGCGGCGTCGTACTGTTCCTGCTCAATAGCCTTCTGAACTTCTTTAGCCGCTCGCATCACCTCACCCAGGCCAAAATCATCCAGCAGGGACTACACACACACACACACACACACACAAAGTATCTTAAGTCCATTTTTAACAATAGCACATATTTATATACACTTTATAAATGTTATCAATAATTGAACAAAATTATATGTTGTGTGTCAAACATTTTTTTGAACACCTGGCCTTTCAGTGTGTTATGTAAGGTATACACCATGACCAGGCATGCTGTTACAGGAAAGTAATCAAACCCCAGGTGGTGTGAAGTAGCCTGATGTACAGAAGGGTTACTGTTACCATCCCTAATTTGATTATTTTCCTATAAATGCACATCCCTGAGTATTTAATTCCTCTTAAACCACAGCAATGCTAATAATATATTCTTTTTAAAAGAACATCACTCTGTGCATTTTTTCCATTTATATTTACATAATATTGCTGACTGTCCATGAAACAAGTTAGTTCCTGTTATCGCTTGCATTATAGCAGCTATAAACGGTCATTTCCTCACCAGCTTCTCTTATTTCTCTCTTGAGAAATGCAGATGTTAAGAATGTCAAGAAACTGCAGAGCCCTCTGTCCTGAAGACTTTGCCTTACCTCAGACTGATATGAAGCACTAACACTGGAGACTCCTTCTAAAAACGCTAAATAAATGCTTCCTCACGGAAAACCTCACCATATCAACAATTACACATGCATACCTATTCCTTAGATAGATTTTTTTTAAAGTAGAGTGTTTAAGCTGAGGTCATTCAAACAAACAAAAATGCTAGGGTGTTCAAAAACTTTTGGCTGGCAGTGTATATTATAACTGTTGTGATGATGTGCTACTTACAGTGCTGTACAAATAGGGCCCCCATGTCAGAACAGAGTCTGTAGCAAAAAGAAGAAAAAAAAGGATAATATATTAGATAATAGATAAAAAGATAAAAGTTAAAAGATAATATAATATGTAAGTGATGAGCAGTTTATAATAGAATGTACTAAGATCGCAAGTAAAGAGTGCAATTAGTGCAATGAGTGGTCTTGTTGTGTTTGAATTACAAAACTCAACTCTGTAAATGACAGGAGAGGAAACAATAATGAAACGAGCTTTTTGCATGTCCAGTATTACACAGTATAACACAGATTAAAGGCAATGAGACCAGTTAAAAATATGATACAAAGCAAAATAAATCAGCATCGGAGGTGCGACATGCAGTGAACATCAAAAGTGAAACCAACTTTATCTTGATAATTACAAGAAAGTTCGATTTTAGATACTGGGACACAATTATGCGAACTTGTATTCTCATCATTTAACTTTTATTGTATACAAGCAGGCTTTCACAAATTTAATGCTTGCCCTTCGATGGTATTAATTTGTGCACACAATCACCGTTCATGGCTTTCAGGTTTATTAAATTTCACTTCTGGGGCTAAATTCATGTCTGCAATGTGACCGTCCTGTATTCTGTACTTTTAGGTAGGAACTTCCCAAACTGGATATTCATTATGTCAAATGAGCAAAATGGACAATATGCACTATTTTGCTCATATGAAAGATCGATTTTCCACAAACCCATTAGTAAATCAGTTGGCACTTTTTTTTTTTTACAGATATTATAAAGTTTGCACTTTTTATTTATTTATTTTTTTTTTTTTACACATGCAGACCTTTTAGTAAATCAATAAGTCATGATTTAGTAAATCTCCAGCCAGGGTCATGATTTCACTGTTGTATCAGTTACTGTAATTCCACATGACTCATCATTTGGTGGAACAGAATTTCACATCCCCTGTGTAACATTGAGCACTGAATTACACAGCCTGCAACCTTTACACCATAAGGACTTTGATCAGTACGTAAAGACTCCTTCTGTACCTCTGATGACTTATCAGATCTGCAGATAAACAAATCTACATTCTCACTAACTAACAGTGTGAAATTCCCCCCATCTCTGTAGCGAGCACATGTCACGTCAGCACATGTACTCATTGATGGTAGGGGACTTTCCTTAAAAGGTTTTACACTGTAAAAATCTATGTATATATATTTTTGTAAATCACAGACCAATAGGAGAAATCCATGAGTCTCCCAGTGCCACGCCCGCAAAGTTACACTTGATGGAACCTTTCTGAATGGCCTATAGAGAGAGACAGAAAGAAACGATGGTGTACTAATGCCTCTGAGCACACACTGACACAGAGATATAAACCATTACACACACTTAGCATGCTGTATATAGTTTTGGAGCAGTTTAGAAGAAGTAGGTACCATATGAACTCAAACACTTCAAAGCATCAGCCAAGTGCATGACGAAATATCAAAAACATATGCATGTGAACAGCGAGAAATGCAGTTTTTAGAGATTAGATTAAAAAAGTTGAATGCTGTTAGGCCGAGTTTCAGGGGAAAAAAAAAAAAAGGGCGCGAGAATGTAAGCGAGGAGGATTTGGTAGTGAAAAGACAGACGCACATCTCTATAGGCACTTCAGTTTGAAATGTCATGACCATCTCAGTCCCAGTAAGTTTTGCGTAAAATGTGTCAAGCAGCAGTGTTGAGTCATTTCAATCGAGATTACATTTTTACAATTTTACATCTTTTCATTTTTACACCTTACTCGAGTAAATGACTGTGTCTTGGCTCTTGGTGCGCAACAGTATACAGAGTATACACAGAAAGGTGCGAAAAACAAAAAAACATCCAGTGAGCAGCAGTTCTGCAGGCAGAAACACCTTATGGATGAGAGAGGTCAGAGGTGAATGGCCAGAATGGTTCGAGCTGACAGGAAGGCTAATGTCACTCAAATAATCACTCTTTACAACAGCGGTGAGCAGAAAAGCATCTCAGTATGCACAACCTTGAGGCAGATGAGCAACAAAAGCAGAAGACCACACACATATACATACATATGAGAGAGAGAGAGAGAGAGAGAGAGAGAGAGAGAGACAGCATATATGAGTCTGGTTCCTCTCAAGGTTTTGTCTTTGCATGTCTTCTCAGGGAGTTTTTCCTTGCCCCTGTCACTTCTGTCTTACTCATTAGAGATTTAAATAAAATTCTGGATTTTAGGAAAGCGGCTCTGTGATAATGTTGATTATTAAAAGCACCATACAAAAAAAAATTTAACTGAATTTTTTTTACGGCTGAATATCAAATGGCATATACCAAGATGTGCAGTACAAGGCCATATTCATAGGTTATACCCATAAGTGCAAGAAATACAAGGCTAATATTTGCTTTTAAAATTTCAACCAAAGTATTGTAATAATTTCCAGTTAAATTATCATTCGTGTGAGGTGTTGCAAGAATTTGGTCCATTTCAAATCTGACTGATGACCCCTGTTATGCATTCAGCACATTATCCATGTACTTGTTGTTAGAAAGACCCTTTTAAATCATAACCTGAAGGTGAGATTGTAAATCATAAGCATGTTTCTGTACCTTGGTGAGCTCCAGTGAAATAGCAGCTGCCATCTTTCCTCCATAAGACTCGGAAAATATGTAGAAAGGGATACTCTGTATAAGAGAGGGGAAACATATTGTGGAGATAATTACATACAGTATGATTGAAATCCTTTAAGGTAATCACAAATTATTTTAGTAAGGATTAGCATGTTTTTAACACACTCCCTGTGTTCAGCCTCAGATGCATCAGTAGAGGTAGTGTGTGCTGTGTGTAATTGTGTTTATGTTGTATGTTACACCTTGTGTGTGTTACCTGAAATTCGGGTTTTTTGGAGAAGAAGTGTTGCAGGAGGACCATCATGTCCGATGCTATCATTGCCACGTCTTTAGTGAGAGCACCATACGAGTCTGTGTAGCTGTAACCAGTTCCAACTGGATTATCCACGAATAAAACACTCGCTGCCTTCACCTACAAACACAGAGCAACAATATAATAATATCATTTTTTACATATAGTGTCTCTCACACTCAGGGTAACTTGATTGCACAACCTGCATACATAAATCACATATTCACTTTAAAATACCAGTCAATATTAAGTCACTTTATTATATAAAAAAAGTTTCAAATCAGATTGGAGCCATATCATTCAAATCATATGCACAATTTCACCTTCAAACTTTAGGCCACACCTCCTGTCTCTATGTTTAGTGAACTGATTCAGCTTCAAGGGAGCTGCTCATTCTATTGCTGTTTTCAAATCTGTGACACATTTTTTCCCGTTTATAAAGATAACTGGTGCGTTATACTGCGTCATAAACCACATAAACATATTTGTTTGGGATACTGAAGTGATTTCATGCAAGTGTGTGATGATTTAGACCTGCAGTTTGTACAGTGCTAAACTAGCAGCTATAAACTTCACAGACTTGCTAGCTACATTAGTGTTGTAGCTCCAGTGCGAAACTAAAGAAGTAATATTCATTTGCATTACAGCATTCTTCAAACAGGTACAGTGGCTTGCAAAAAGAATGATGACATATCATATAACTGATTACTGCCTAAACCCACGATATTGCAAAATTATGGCCATAACTTGGTAATATTGATAAAATCAAGCTTCTGAACGCTTTCTCACAGTACACTGGCATGACTTATTGGACATTTTCAATCAATATAAACAAATGAATTATTTTAATCGCCGCAAGTCTCTTATAAGATTAGTCAGAACACCGTTGGGTTTCTGTGTGTAGAGTATCATGACTCTGTATTTAGCTGCTGGTGAGCAGGGTGATGGGAAAGAGGAGGGGTGTGAGCCCCTTGCTGGGCAAATAATTCACACCTCTTCACAATAACATGGGCACAGAGATAAATCGGACAGCAAAACTAAAGCTTTTTTGATTAAATTGCAATGTTTTATGCAGTAATGTGCTTTATACATGGTGTGTGTGTGCGTAAGCTTTTGTGTTGACTTAGCAAGTCAGATTTCTGTGCATTTGGAGAAAGAAATCAATTTTTGATCATTGATAAAATAAAAGAAATATTTTCACACGCACCCAGGTGGTTTCTCTCGGCTGAAGGTCGGTGTCAAGAGGTCCGATTTCGGCAAAGTTTCCAAAACCACAGCTTGATCCTCCGGGACCCCCCTGATCCGAAACAACATGAGTAAGTGATGTGACTTCTCAGTGATGATCAATAGAAAAATACTGAAGGACAAACCCTATATATCCTTAGAGAACCATTCAAATTACTTTTGACTCATCATGAAAATGACTTTTATGAGAGTCACACCTGAAGCCACATGACCAGCGGCAGATCCTGAAAGCTGGCTGATGAGCTGTTAGCGTAGTAAAGCCACCAGAACATATGAGCTCCATCACGCACATCCACGTAATCCCATGCCTCTTTACCTGAGACTGGCAGAGAAATGAGCAGGTTGAGGGAAAAACAGTATAATTTACATAACAGATACACACACACACACGCACCTGATGATTTCCTAATTATAGACTAAAACCATCTCCTTTGTGACTAATGACTACCAGATGGTTATTCACTGTGCATTATAATTACACTGCAATCTCTGGGATTTGTGTAATACGTTTCTGGAATTAGGAAAGATTAAATGTGGTATGTAAGATAGGACCCTTTATTATGGACCAATAAATATGATGATAAAACATTTCATTGTTCATCTTGTTCAACTAGCATTCCTCCTGACTCACACTAATATTAGCTTTCCAGCAGTAGCTATCTGACTTGGTTCGCTAGAAAGCCAGCTAATATTAGCTACACTTTTGTTGTGATGTGATAAGATCAAGTTTGGGATTTGTTGGTCAAATATAACTTGGCTTGTGTTGGTCAATAAAATCATGACATATCTAATATGCCTATTTCCCTTTTGCCATTTTTTTTGATGTTTTAAATATAATTTTAAAAAAGTATTGAGAACAGGGATGACATCAGGAGTGGGCGTGGTTAAGAGGAAAAGGTGGGTCACTCCAAACTCCAGCCTTCTTCCAAGAACCAACCACCAGTAAAGAAACATGCCAACGGTCAGCAATGTAAAAATGCTGTAAAAAAGGAAATCTTATATTCGTTTGAGAATATCACTCCAACATAGTAAGCAAGTTTTTCCACAACATCAGCTCATCCAACTCATCAGCTCAATAAAGGAAACATTCACCCTGAATGACTTGCATATTAATCTCTTTAATTGATATGTGATCTTCAAGTAATGAAATTCTGATTTGTTGTTCTATATTCACTTTGGCTGACACTTTCCTACATTACCCACAATGTCATTCAACTGCCTGTTGATAGTCATACTTGTAATTCAGAATTTCTCCGAAAAAAAAAACAAAGAACAAGCCCCCTCAACTGGGAATACCTAACTGTAAACGCGGGACATCTACTCAACCCTGAGTTCAGCAAGTGACGTCAAATCAAAATGGCTGCTCCCAGTATCAACAGTAAACAAAGTTCTTACCTTTAAATTAGTTATGACTTATGCTATATATAAAACTATTTGCTTTACATCAATCAACATACAGGCGTATTAGCTTGTTAACTCTATATAACCATGACTATACAGTTTGCTGTCTAGCTTGTTGCTAATGAAAGATGAACATCCATGAGGTATCCATGGTTCCCCCCTTTGTAGCTTGAATGCATGAAGGTCAAAAATAACGTAATCCCGAGTTCCGACTTCCCAATTTTAAAGTAAGTTGAGTGTACATTAGCCCTTGCTTCATTTCTACCTAAAGAGAGGGATGCAGCAGCATTTTACTCCTTTAGTCTGTCCAGTTCTCTCACCTTCTCATCTGTACACACTGCTCAAACAGATCAGGTTCAACTTTCATGCTAATTAAACCATCGTGCTTGTCATCTCGTAGATCATGTGATAACATATAACATGCCTGACAACCTCTGTAGTCCCATTTAGCCACTTGTTAGCAACCTCCTTTTTCAAGGCAGGTAAAAGCTTAAAAAAAACACAAGTGGGGTATTACTGGTGTATTTTATGTCATAGAATAAAACGTGAAAATATCTTGAGCTTGTGTTAACCACAGACCTTATTTCCGGCATTTACCCAAAAACCCATTGAGATCGGGACGATGGAACAGGAAGTGCAGGTTTTAGGACTCATTCCTGCAGCACTCTATTTCTGTTCACGGAGCAAAAAGAAACCATATTTGGCCATATTGTGTTTGAAATTTCGGTTACTCTAGTGCTGTTGTTTTACTGAATATACTGTCCTCATGCAATTCAATTAAATTTTATTTGTATAGCGCTTTTAATAATGGACATTTTCACAAAGCAGCTTTACAGAAATATACAAAATACATTCAAATTAAATCAAACTAAATTGTAAATGTGTGAATTTGTCCCTAATGAGCAAGCCAGAGGCGACAGTGGCAAGGAAAAACTCCCTGAGACCACATGAGGAAGAAGGCAATAGTGCTTCATTCTCCCTGTGACATCAGCACGGCACACTGTCGCTAATTTCTAACAGGAATAACGACAACACGGTACCAAACACAAGGTACAAAACAAATATTTCAATAGAAACATATCTAATGTGTTTCAGGATGGACTTTCCCTTTAAGAGTGGATACTTCCAGTGCTTTATTACAGTGCTGTGGTACTGTGATATGGCTAACAACACCAGATACAGATCCAGATACACATGTAGCATTAAAACTACTCCTCTTTCACTAGTCACCCGAAAATCACAAACACATAGATTAGACGTCTGTTTCGAAGTATTACAGCTATTACAAGAAAGTACAGCGCTGTTGTTGCAAATAAGAAAGAAATTTCTCTCTTAATTTATCTCAGAAATAGTAAGGAGCTTCAAACCCTTAAGCAAGCTCCAAACGAATCAAAACAAATGATCCGATTCTTTTTCAAACCAACAGAACTCCCAGCTCCTATTTCAACCTCATAATGTCACATTCACGTATTTTAACTCTGCTTTAGATAAAGTGAGTTTCCTGTAGCAAAATTTACCCTTGTAGTGAATATCTTACCCGTGTTCAAACAGGCTGTAAACAACAGTGTAGCGACAAAAGCGCCAATGCAGCACCGCGCCATCTTCCTTTCCTGCCGTCTCGAGTCGGTTCTGTTCGGTTCCCGGTACCGACTCTGAGAACCTTCAACAGTGCCGCTGGAAACCACGAGAGAACGTCATGTGACTCCTGAGTCAGCTGACAGAAATTTAAAAAAACAAAAAACGGAAACGGTTGGGGAGGGGGTATGTTCCATGAAGCGTGGAACAAAATCCAGGTTTATTTGAAACAGAGTCGCATCATGTTCCCTGCTGGAGAAAAAATAAATAAATAATAAAAAAATTAATAGAATTTGTAATGGTTTTAATGGTTATAATGGGAATTGTATTGGTTTGAATGGAAACTCTAATGGTCACTGTGGGTCTCTACTGGTAATTTGTTGCCTTCTGTTGATGGCAGGTTATGTCTAGTTTATACCATTAAGGACCATATACCATTAAGTCAATGTTTACCTGGTGGTTTGATGGTTTGTAATGGTATTTGTAATGGAAACCATTAGAATTTCTGTGATGGTTTCTATTGTTTTGTTTTTTTCAGTCACTGCAGACTCAGTGCTTTCCACTAACAAAACCCAGCTGCAAAATGTTGACTGCTAAAATCAAACAGTTCTGTAGGAAATCAAGCTTGAATTAGGTTAACCTTTTACAAGGATTTTACAAGTCGTTTCTCTGAACACAGTCATTAACCATATGACATATGACACATGCTAGAACTGTCACATTGTCTACTGACACCTTATTCACAAATCTATAGCCTACTGTTACTCGTTCATACTGTGTCTACAATTTACATATGAGGATACGTACTTTTCTTGCACATTACCATTTTTCTTAATGTAATCTTTTTGCACATATTCCTTTGTACAGTATCCATATTTACATTTTCTTTTTACATATTGCACAGATTCATTAATTCATTCATCTTCAGTAAGCACTTTATCCTGATCATGGATGCGATGGATCTGGATCTTATCCCTGGAACGCAGGGCGTGATGCGGGAATACATCCTGGATACCAGTCCATTGCAGGGAATCACAAACATTCACAGACACATTCACACACTCATTCACCAATCCACCTGCTGGCATGTTTTTGGGCGGTGGGAGGAAACTGGAGAACCCAGAGCAAGCACACACGAACACAAAGAGAGCATACAGAGAAACTCAAGACAGACAGTAACCCCAAGTTTAGGGACCCTGTAGCTATGAAGGCAGCAAAAAAAAAAAAAAAAAAAAAAAAAAAAAAAAAAAAAAAGGCACATCAGCAAAAGATCACCATACCCATGGTGAAGCATGGTGGTGGCAGCATCATTCTTTAGGGCTGCTTTTCATCAACCAGAACTGGGGCTTTTATCAAGATGGAGGGAATCATGTATAACTACAAATACCAGGCAATTTTAGTGCAAAACCTTTGGGTTCAACAAGGGGTCTCAGTTCTGTTTCTAGAATTTTTTTTTAGCATTGATGAGATCTCAGACCACTTGTTGTTCACACCATGAATCTTTTATCATAGTTTAATAGGGAACATGTGTAACACTTGCTTTACATGATGCTATCATTTGGCTGAAATGCTAAGATTTGGCTGAAAAACAGAGCAGACAAAGCAGATTTGAAGTGAAATACCAGAAACCCTCAAAATCAACTCATGCTTCATGCCATAGAGCTACCGCTACCGAATGTTTAGCTGTGAGTGGTGTGGGTGAGGGGGGCATAGTGGCTTAGTGGTTAGCACTGTTGCCTCACACCTCGGGCCTTGGGGGTTTGAATCTTACATCTGCCCTGTGTGCACAGAGTTTGCATGTTCTCCCTGTGCTTTGGGGGTTTCCTCTGGGTACTTATGTTTCCTCCCCCTGTCCAAAGACATGCATTGTAGGCTGATTGGCATTTCCAAATTGTCCATAGTGTGTGATTGTGACCTGTGATGGGTTCACACCCTGTCCAGGGTGTCCCCTGCCTTGGTCCCCAAGTCCCCTGGGAAAGGCTCCAGGTTACCACCCAACCTGTGTAGGATAAGTGGTACAGAGAATGGATGGATGGATGGATGGTTTGCGTACACACATACTCTATACTAATAGTATTATTCAGTAACTATTGTTCCTGTCTCTGACACAATACTATTATTACTGCTGCCTAACAACATACACTCTACTAGTGCCACTGTTAGCTTTATTAGCTTATCTGCCATGTTGCTACCTCACACTGCTGACCTTATTATGACTTAATATGTAGCTATTTATGTACAGCAACCAAGTTCAAGTTCTTTATCCAATATAAAGCAAAACGTGAAGCGGCCTGAGACCAGTGTGTTTTCACAAAAACAACCAGAAACGTTTGGTTGTGGGTCACTTCAGAGGGGTCTGTTGTTCATTAGCTGTGTTCACATGATGCACACAAAATGCTGAGTCATCAAAATGCTGAGCCCACTTGGAGCACTGAAATGGGCCAAGTGTGCAAACTCATAAAATAAAGCAGCTTAAAAACCCCAAATCTATTTTTCATGAACAAACAACTTGTTATTCATTACAGAATTTGTGAATATCTGGGTTTTTCGTTTTCACAGTGCAGACAGACTGTTTTTATTACAACACCTGTCATAATTGTTTTCTTTACTAAAGTAGAGGTTTATTATTGTTAAGAATATTGCTAAAGGTTCTGCATAGGTGTAAATATTCATTTTTTTTAGCAAGATATAGCACTTGTGTAGTCTAAGAAATGCGCAGAAAGTAGTTTTCTTGAAGAGAAACAACAACCCCTCAGGAGTGAAGCGACTGAGGGAGATTCACTTCCGCAATCGCGGTGACGTAAGCAGCAAGTTCCCGTATGTACAAGCTCTTCCTGCGTCCACGCAGGAACATGGCGGCGTCCAGTCTCAACGCGGTTCGAGTCAGGCTGCATTTTGATTACCCTCCTCCCTCCATGCCTGACTGCCGCATGAGCTGGGTGCTGGTGGATCTGAATAAATGTCGCGTTGTTGCAGATCTTTGCAGTGTAATTGGAGAAAGGTTTGACTACAGCCGCAAAACAGGGTTAGATCTGTTCATTGAGAACTGTTTCCTTCCTCCTGCAGAGAGCATCTATGTGGTTCGGGATAATGACACTATAAGGTAACTTCCTTGATTTACTCATATTCAGATTTTGGTAAATTACCAAATCATTATTACTAGGTATTTTTCTAGGTGAATGATTTCCCTCTCCATGATAAATTAGACTTACATCTAACTAGGCTTGTTTAAGCATCAAAATTATATATAAATAAATTATATATATTCATACCCAAAAGCAAGCCACATTCTGTATTGTGAAAACCATAAGATGTGTTGAGATGATATTGCTGGTTGAAACCTCGAGAAAGGCTTTGAGATTTACGGCACCGTGTTCCCAGATCCAATTAAACCATAATTTAACTGAACAAGTGTAGCCTCAACAGTATGACCAAACCAGCCATGAAGATCTGAATGTTAAAAGTCACTGAATTGTTAATAATCAGAGCTACTGACTGCTTGTATTAGGAACAGCTGTACACTTGCTCATTCATGCAGTTATTCAAATCATGAATACCGTTACAGCAGCACAATGCATGAAATCATGCAGATACAGGTCAAGAGCATGGTCCAGCATGGCACAATGCATGAAATCATGCAGATACAGGACAAGAGCATGGTACAGCATGGCACAATGCATGAAATCATGCAGATACAGGACAAGAGCATGGTACAGCATGGCACAATGCATGAAATCATGCAGATACAGGACAAGAGCATGGTCCAGCATGGCACAGTGCATGAAATCATGCAGATACAGGTCAAGAGAATGGTGCGAAAAACAAAAACAAAAAACATCCAGTGAGTGACTGTTCTGCAGTTGGACAGGAAGGCTATGGGAACTCAAATAATCACTCTTTACAACCGTAGTGAGCAGAAAAGTATCTCCGAAGGCACAACACGTTGAACCTTGAGGTGGATTGGCTAGAACAGCAGAAGACCACTCCTCCTGATAGCTGAAAACAGGAATCTGAGGCTACTGTGGGAACAGGCTCACTGAAAAGTTGATTTTTTTCAGTGTTCAATAATTGAGTTTACAGATATTCAGCCGGTCAGTTTGCAAAATGGTGTTTAAATGTCATCATTAAGAATTCAGTGGCTTTAACGTTCACATTTTTGTCTCCTTTGCTTCCATAAAACATATGACTTAACAATGAACATAACTAATTTCATACAGTAATTAGTACGTTTTCATTTTTTCTCACTCAAATACTGAGTCAGGTTTGCAAATATAATTAGGACCCACAATAACAATATTAAAATTATAATATTAAATGCAATTGCTGTAAAATCTACCAGCCAAATGCCCAGCTTTTCATGATATTGTACTACAGTTTAATTTCATGACCCTTTCCCTATAGGGGCTGTCTTTTAGTTGCAGATGTATCTGAGAGGCTTCTTCTTTTCTCGTCATTAACAGGGTGAAGGTTTCCAGAGTTTCTGAGCATGCGGGGAAAAAAAGATGCAGAGAGGAAGAAGGCTTTTCTCAAGCACCGACGAAGAAGAACAAACAGGAAGCGAGCGAGGTGAATGGTGTCGCTCAACCAGCAGGTGCAACAAAGAAAAAGAAAAAACAAAAAGCAAAGAAAAAGAAGAGGGAAGAGCAGCAGGTGGGGTCTGGAGATGCCTTTAAAGCAGCTGTTCCTGCTAAAGAGCCTTCATCATCCAAGTCCCAGACAGACAAGAGCAGCAAGAAAGCTTCAGCGTCTTCTGTCCTTACTAATGGAAAAGCGAGTTCATCAGGTACGCGTAATAACAGCTCAGACTCATCAGACAGCAGTGAGGAGGTCACTGAAAACCCTTCTCCACCCAAATCCAAATCCAAACATGCACAGATTGCAGCATCCAAACGGCCTGCAGCGAGAAAAACCTCTTCCTCAGATTCCTCAGAAGATGAAGACGAAAAAGTCCCTGCGAAAAAATCTCCAAAGCCTAGTACAAGCTTGAAAATGTGTACCAGTACTAAGACAACCAGAGAGCCGAAGTCTTCTGTTACACCAAAATCCACTACAAACTCTACAACGGCGAAGAAACCACAAACACAGTCTTCTTCAGCTTCGTCCTCGTCAGAAGATGAAGCATCAGCAACAGCCAGAAAAGCAAACGTCCCTGCAAAATCCACTAACACTGCCTCAAAAACGCAACCCCAAACTATGACAGCTTCATCATCATCATCATCAGAAGAAGAAGAAGATGATTCCACGAAAGGGAGCATCTCAGGGAAAACGTCTCCAGTTCTGCAAAAGTCTGTAGGCTCTAAAACAGCGTCCTTACTGCAAACACGGCCACCTTCTTCCAGTCGCCAGGGCGAATCCAGCAAAATCTCCACGTCCAAAAAACCTTCCGGAAACTCTAAAACATCCAAAACGCAAACTTCTTCAGATTCCTCTTCATCCTCTGAAGACGAGGCATGCAAAGCAAACGTCCCTGCAACACCCAAACCCTTTAAACCGGCACACGCACAAACGCAGCCGTGCTCAGGCTCAGGTGCTGTGGTGGAGAACGGTGTGACTCCGACTCCGTCCACTCCGCTAGGAACGATGCTCCAGGACAACAAGGACAAAGCGGAGAGATCTGACTCGTGCAGCAGCAGCGGCAGCGACACGGAGCTGGTGATAAAGAGGCCGAACCCTCAGCTCATGGCTGGTCTGACCCCTCGGGGTAGGGGCCGGGGGTTCACAGACAGGGTCAAAGGTCGAGGAGGGGTCAGGGGCGGCTTTGGCAGGGCCAGAGGAACGCCTTGGAAGCAGAACTTTCACTATCACTATGACAACGAAGAGCAGAGAAAGCAGAAAGAGATCCAAACTAATAAAAACTTACTGCTGCAGGTGAGTAAGAGCTGAGAAACTTTTAAGTGACCTACAGTCAGGGCCAGTGTAATGTTTTTAGTGTAATGTAGCTACAGGTACTAAATCAGCACCAGGAAATCATAACGCTTGTGTAGCTGTTGTATTTGTTTCATGATAAAATATGTTCATATGTTCATATCTGCACGCTATATTTAAGTAGGCGTACTTCAGTCTCCATTATGAGACATTTTCATAGTGTTTCATAATACATTTAAAATATGTGAAACAGTCCTAAAATTATGGCGTTGATGGCAATGGTAATATCTCCCACATCCACATGCAAACAAGAACACCTAATCTGTTAGCTGCTGTTTAACTTGGACAGGAGCACAGATGTAATTCGTTTGAGGACTCACAATAACAATGATATGAACAACAATAATCCTGTAATCACATATGTTGTTGTTGTTGTTGTTGTTCTTTTGGCTGCTCCTGTTAGGGGTCGCCACAGCGGATCACTATTCCGTATATTTGATTTGGCAGAGTTTTTAAGTCGGATGCCCTTCCTGATGCAACCCTCCCCAATTTTATCCGGGCTTGGGACCGGCACTGGGAGCGCACTGTCATGTGCGGTTCCCTGGCCGAGAATCGAATCCGGGCCATGGCGGTGAGAGCACCGAGGCCTAACCACTAGTCCTCCAGGGCCTACTGTAATCACATATGTTTTATGTGTATTATATACTAAAAAAAATACACTGTATATATTGTTTAGTTTGTTATATAAAGCTTGCACTTCTTGTTTTGCTAACAAGTCCATCAGTGGAGTTGACACATTGACGATTACGCTCAACTCAGTGATCTAAATGAAGAACGACCCCCAGGTTGCTTCAATGAGGCTCATATAGATTTGATTACATGTTTGCAATTAAAGTTTCTGTGTGTGTGTGTGTGTGTGTGTGTTGCAGAATCCTCCAGAGCCGAGTCCCAGGCGGGATTACAGCACTCTGCCTCTCCTCGCCGCTCCTCCTGCAGTGGGGCAGAAAATCGCTTTTAAGGTAAGTTTTTTTTTTTTTTTTTTTTTTTTAAAAAACAACCTCATGCATTAATATTTGTTTTAATGTCTAAGGTTTTGTTTTGTAGTAATTACTTTGAACACAACCCAACACACTGTTGGCTGACAGGGGGCACTATTCACTCAGTCAGTCATTTTGTGTGAAGGAAGTTCATGTGCAGTTTCACATTCACTGGAAATCTTCTACTGTGTGTCACTTACGTATTTTAAATTTTTGTGAAATTGTAAGGCTTTTGAGTTACAGTAATAATCTAAACGAAAACTAGTGTGTGCTCAATATATGATACATATTTATATATTATAAATTGCTCATTTTCATACATCGTCCCTGAACTCTTGAGTTCAGTGACTATTAAATCTAGATTAAAACCCTATCTGTTTAACTTGCTTAACCTATTCTTAAATAAAGTTTTTTTCATGATTCATAGTAATTCTTGTCGATTTACAGTTAATTCATTTCTGATTTAGCAAGCTTTATCATAAATAAATTGCTTTAGCATTTTAATCTTCTGTATGTAAAACACTACATAATGTGCTTATGCAAAGCTTATGCAAATATTCAAAGCTTATACTGACTTTTTTATTCTTTAAAACTAAGTACCTTTATCAACTTCAGTGTGTGTTTCTGAGATTTTAATAACTGCAATGAAGTAAAAAAATTTCGAGTCAAGTTATGTTGTTAATGTTTTATTTATTATGTTGCATTCCTTATTATTTATTGAACTGCTCTATTTTTTCCCCCTACAGCTTTTAGAGCTCACGGAGAACTACACACCGGAAGTGTCGGATTATAAAGTAGGTTTTTATGACTGTTAGTACTGTTCTGCTGGCACTGACACCAAGCCAGTGCTTTATCTAGAACCACACACACACACACACACAAAAAAAACAGTTCTATAAGAATATACACACATGTGAAATAAACATGACTTATTTTAATATGAGCATTTCTCATTTTAATACAACTTTCTTTTACCACTAACACTCATGCACCTTTGCTGTCATCCATTTTCCTAGAATTTTCAGGCAGCCACTAGGAATTCCTTTAACCCAGTTAACATTAGCATAGAGTGCATGATAAAGCCATGTCAAGTATCGAGAAAAAACATTTTTTAACCTCAGACAAAGCCAACAGATGAAGCCTGACTTCTAAGCTGTGTATCAATACAGTGGAGTGGAATTGTTTATAAGGATGAAGGAAATTTGAGGATTTTTTTAATACAGAGTTACCTTTAATCACTTGGACTGCTGTTATCACAAACACAGCAAATTCCAATCTTCACCTGAATAAGTAAGTTTAAAAAAACAAACAAAAAAAAACGAGCCACTTTTTTAGGAAAGTAATCAACAAAGTTAATTACTTCCTAATGTTAGCACACCCGAAGAGTTTTATTTTAATAATTTTATACCACATTTACATTTATTTACCAACAATTATACAATCATACTTTTTATCCCTTTATAGTTACATTTAATGTTGTGGAATGGCTATGAAGTAAAATAGTTCCTGTTATCACTTACGTTTATAACAGCAGGTCGTTCCTTCACCAGCCTCTCTTA
>CM040466.1:19124512-19161558 GCA_022758105.1 Pangasianodon gigas
AATTTCCACAACTTATTGTAGCCTGATACTGTAACATTTACAGGGGCGGCCATCTTGGACACCCGCTTTTTATTTGCTTAGGATGCATTTTATAGTCCCATCTCCCAAGCATGTACTGTACACTTCACTCTTTTGCCAAACTTTCTTTTCAAAATATCACAAGCATGACTAGCAGGAAGAGCAATTAAAGGTGAAGCAGGCACGTCTTTGTGAAATGTGTGAATGTGAGAGTGTGATAACAGTTCTATCTTTGATGTGTTTTTCATAGCTGACTGAGCGTTGGGAGTCGCTGCTCGAGCCCAGGCTTATTGTGCAGAACGCAGACTGAGGAAGAATTTGAATTTACATCCCGATTTCGTTCTTAAGAAGCACTTTTGGATTACAATGCCTTTTTTAAGTGAATGTGAATATTAACTGAATAAATTTGTTTTTATATACAAACTTGTGGTGATTCTTATTTTCTGAAATGTAGGTGCAGACAGGAGGTAAAATATGAAGTACTGTATTGCTCCTTTTTTCAGCCTGCATAAATTCCTTCTGGGTAAGTTGTGCTTATGAAGTTTACAGTGACATCAACTTGATTCCGCTTCTACCAGCCATCATTTCGCCATAATTATGCAATGGCTCTCAAGATAGTGGAAATGTAATGGGACAAATTATTCACTTGCGGTTCTGAAACCTTTTACCTTGAATTTACCTTTCATCAAATGAAATATCGTTCTCATAAGAACAATTTTACAAATATATACACTATGTGGCCAGAAGTATGTGGACACCTGACCATCACAGCCATATGTGGTTCTTCCCCAAACTGTTGCCACAAAGTTGTAAGCAGAATTGTCTAGAATGTCTTTGTATGCTTTAACATTAAGATTTCTCTTTGCTGGAACTAACAGACCCAAACATGTTCTAGCATAACAATGTCCCTGTGCCCCAAGCGAGGTCCATAAAGACATGGTTTGCCAAGGTTGTTGGGAAGAACTCAAGTAGCCTTCAGAAAGCCCTGAAGGCTACTGAAGGCCCTGACCTATAAACCCCACTTGAACATGTTTGGGGTGAAATGGAATGCTGACTGTGCCCCAGGTCTTCTCGCCGGAAGGCTGATCCCGACAGCTATGCTTCAAAATCTAGTGGAAAGCCTTCCTAGAAGAGTGGAGGCTGTTATAGCAGCAATGGGGGGACCAACTCCATATTAATGCCCATGGTTTTGGAAAGGGATGTTCAATAAGCACATCTGGGTGTGATGGTCATGTGTCCATGTACTTATGGGCTTAAAGTGTATATACTATACTACTAAGCAGGGGCGTTTCTTACCCTTTTGGGCCCTAAGTGACATCCAACCACAAGGTGGCTCCGGTGAAATCCTGAACTAGAGTGACGACTATAGGCTTGTTGTCCCTTTTTGCCAAAAGATATATACACACATATATGCCAATCATGTAGTTACAGGTCGAGAACTTCAGTTAATGTTCATGGGGAAATGTGATCTCAGTGACTTTGACCATGGAATGGTTGTTGGTGCCAGATGGGCTGCCTTGAGGATTTCAGAAACTGCTGATCTGGAATTTTCACACAGTCTGTAGAGTTTCCACAGAATGGTGCAAAAAACAAAAAACATTCAGTGAGTAGCGGTTCTTGGGGTGGACATGCCTTGAGAGAGGTCAGAGAAGAATGGCCAGATGGGTTTGAGCTGGCAGGAAGGCTACGGTAACTCCAAAAAACCACTCTTTCCAGCCGTGGTGAGCAGAAAAGCATCTCAGTATGAACAGTTGGAATGGACAGTTTTGGAAGATTGGGAAAAGAGCAGGTAACATTTTTTTCCATCAAGGAGCCTTAACAAATTGATAGATACAAATGTCTCTGCTAATAAGTACGGTCATGTCCAAAAATTTTTAATAATTAAAAAATGTTGTAAAGGTCTGTAACACATGAAATAACCAGAATTAAATTTGACACACAGGCATACTGCCCATATGTTGCATAAGTGTTTTACAAAGAACAGCTGCATTTATATAAGTTCTGCTACTTATATAAACGTTTTAATGTGTAAAAAAATATAATTATATATAACTATCCATTTTTTCAGTTCTCTGGAAGGGTGCCAGTAATTCTGGGGTGGACTGTATTTGGTTAAAATTTCTTCTAATAAAGATATTTCTTATTCCAAAATGGAGATGTTCATTTTGTAACATGTATATTTTATGTTTGTAATGTGTTTGTTGTTTTTTTTTTCCTCCTTTTTGCTTCTATTTAACTTTTAACGCTTTAATATTACTTCTGTTTGAGACGTGTGCAAAAGGGAAACATATTTCAGTCAGCGAATGTAGAAATGTAGAAATTTATTACGGAATTTATTACAAAAACGTAACATAAACCACTTCCTTGTTTACCACGAAGACTACTTACTTAGCCATTTAGCTTTTCATCGCCTTCCTGTCAACACGGTCGCTCTCGCGCGTCTCTGTGCCTCACTCAGTATATATAAGGCGAGCAGGAAGTGGGCGGAGTCTCGGTTTGTCGTCACCACCATCACCCTCCCTCCGATCATATGGTGCTGATGATGCTGATGATGATGACGAGGATGCTGCTGCTGCTTCTGATGATGATGATGATGATGAAGCCAGCAGTAAAGCAAAGAGAGCAGAGATGATGGCAGGGACACTCCAGCTCTCTCTGGTGTACATATAATCGTTTTTTTTTTAATTATATTGATGATAATAAGCGATGGAGGGCATTTCCTCTTCCCAGTCTGAGCATCTTGTGCTGTTAGTGAGTAAGCTGAAGGAAGTGTTTGACATGTGTGATGAAGATGAAGATGGATTTATTCGAGTTGAACACTTTGTGCATCTCGGAAGGCAGTTCGGTCAAACGGATGAGGAGGTAAACCTAGCTTTTTCTGACTTATATATATTCTTTATATTATATTATATCATATCTAGGCTGTTATGTGTTCTGTTACTGTTAGTGATCTGTGTTAGTTTTGTATTCAGTCACACTAATAATTGTTATCATCATTACAGATGTGTGTAATCTGCTGTCTGGCTGTGTGTTTATCTCAGGTTTCAGTATTGTGTGTGTGTGTGTGTGTGTGTGTGTGTGTGTGTGTGTGTGGTCTCAGTCAAACAGGTTGGCATTACTCATTTCTGGCATGCATTTTATTCAGCCAGAGAACTGGATTAGACATGATGCTGCATGTGTGACCCACATTTTCTCGCCCCTGAATATTTGTCCTGAATGATTGATTGATGTTGTCCTGTTGTTTTTGCACTTGTTATGGCAGACAGGTTTCTGTTATGCTGATTATTTGCATGATCAGTGATTCAATACATGATGACTAATGGGTGATTCATTGTATGTGGTTATGTGAATGTGTAGCAAAATATCGGCCAGAAGTCTCCTCACTAATCATTTATTATTGTTGTTATTATTATTATTATTATTATTATTATTATTATTATTATTATTATTATTATTATGTGGGGGGGGGCTTAGTGGTTAGCACTGTTGCCTCGCACCTCCAGGGTTGAGGGTTCGAATCCTGCCTCTGCCCTGTGAGCACGGAGCTTGCATGTTCTCCCTGTGCTTCAGGGGTTTCCTCCGCATACTCCGGTTTCCTCCCCCAGTCCAAAGACATGCGCTGATTTCCAAATTGTGTGTGAGTGTGTGTGTGATTGTGCCCTGTGATGGACTGGCACCCCGTCCACGGTGTCCCCCGAGTCCCCTGGGATAGACTCCAGGCTCCCCCGTGACCCTGTAGAGGACAAGCGGTATAGAGAATGGACGGACGGATGGATGGATTATTATCAGTGTGTTAATGCATTGTATGATTGCATGAATAAATGAATATATAAACATGCAGTATACAAACATATATACAGGATTTATATCACCCTTTTTCTTTCACACGTATGAACGTTTTTCACTTTGTACCTCTCAAATTTACCTGGACCCTCTCTCTGTAAAAGAGCCAGGGCATTTAAGATTGATGTATCAGGATTATTATTGCACAAACTGACCTGAGTGGAGTGCAGTAGTTGAACAGAGTTGAGTATTTTTGTCGCTCAACACAGGATTTTTCCCTCCAATTAGGGTGAGATTGTCATACAATAGAATTAATTACTCGCTTTCTGGATTAAAACAGTGCAGCTTTATATCCTCTGTGAATGAGGTAATCTTCAGTGAAGCCCGTGACACGAAAGCATGGTTTGTTTTCTTCTTTGTGTGCAGCGAAAGGTTTATGAACATGGCTGGTTATGTAGGTTAGCTCAATTAAAATCCTAGAGCTAGCTTCTAAGTTAGCTCTTTTGGTAGAGTTTTATTTCATTTTATTATTTAATGTGTTTAGACAGATGGGCTGACAGATAGACAGGTCTTTACTGATGCTGGAGGTGAAATCGCAATGTTCCAGATCAATGCATAATGACGCACAAAAAAAGAAAGAGCAGTTGGGAAATAAGTGATAAAACAATCCAGATATCCTGCAAGTAAATAAAAAACAAAAAGCAAAGAGATGTTCCTCAGGCTCCTGATATCCATTGTACTTGCAGTATGTAACAGTGTAACAGCACCATCTTGGAACACTGAAGGTTTTGTACAGTCGTACTGTGATTAAGATGCTGTTTGTTTGGCCAGTAAAGCATTTAATGTGTTTCCTTTACACATTTAGTGACATGATGAATGAGGCAGAGCCTGCGGGCTCTCAGAGTCCCCCTCGCCGTGCATCAACATTACTGCACGGCAAACATTAGGAGATATAATACAAATTTTGTGTAGGTCTAATACACAGATAACATGAATGTGACATAAATGTGATCCATCATCCAACAATTTCTTTTACTAAATCAAAATTTACAAAAGTTTTCAAAGTTTAATTTAATTTCCTGTGCATTTATCAATAAGTGCTTAAAACCTGCACACATGGCAGGAACGTTCAGTCAACATTTTGATTTGTCCTGGGAAGATGCATAAGACATTGACATACGTTTGCTTCAGCACATCACATAAGCAAAGTATGACAAAAATATGATGTAAGAGAACTGCGCACACGCTAAGAAACACTTTGCTAGTTAGCTAGCTGCTACCTAATGTTGCGAACATGTCGTAAAATTGTAAAACGTGATGATAATTTTACAAATTCGTCAGTTAGGGAGCACACGGACTGACAATGGGCCTCATTTATCAAACTAGATAGGAACAGATTTATTCACAAATCGTTCGTAGGAACATTCACACAAGACATTTGGTATTCATAAAAATCCCGTCATTTCAGGAAAAAAAAGTTTGTATTCCTACTCGTGCTCCTGAGTGTGTGTAAATTATGGATAAAAAGACTAACTAATGTAAACCTCGATTGATTGATTTCAATCGTATAATTTACACGAATTCTTGCACTTATATATATATGTATGTATGTATATATATGTGTGTATATATATATATATATATATATATATATATATATATATATATATATATGTGTGTGTGTGTGTGTGTGTGTGTGTGTGTGTATCTGTCATAACATTAAAACCACTGACAAGTGAAGTGAATAACATTCTCGTTACAATAGCACCTGTCAAGGGGTGGGATATATTAGGCAACAAGTGAACAGTCAGTTCTCGAAGTTGATGTGTTGGAAGCAGGAAAAATGGGCAAGCGTAAGGATCTGAGCAAAGGTCAAATTCTGATGGCTAGACGACTGGGTCAGAGCATCTCCAAAACGGCAGATTTTGTGGAGTGTTCCCGATATGCAGTGGTTATTACCTATCAAAAGTAGTCCAAGGAAAGATATAAATTGCTTATTTATTTACATTTGCAGCATTTAGCAGATTATCCAGAGCGACCTACAGAAGTGCTACAGGAGGCTCGATCAAAAACACATTCTCGTGCTAGTTCAAGAAGTCAGAGCCTAAGAATAACAACGAGAAAGTTTTATGAAACTCAGTCATTTTGTATTGTTGGCATTAATGAAAGAATATGAACAATAATGAAAGCGAGCCAACATAAAACTCAGAAATTAAGACAAATAAAACTAATCATATAAACAGAGGACGGCTCGGTCTGTCTGCACAGAGCCGTAAGCAGTAAATAAATGCCTCAGCTGATGGAGGATTTAGCAATCAGAATGAAAGCTGGTTTATAAATCGGTACTTCTTTTAATGGCATCTTCTTTTAATGCTTTTAATGCTAATAAACACTTTATTAGAGCCAGCACTAAGTGATAAGTGACCGATCTGGTATGTCTCAAGCTGCGATACGCCGTATACTCACTAGTGTTAAATATGTCTTCCTAAGAGACATATATACTTTTATGACACATAATGCTTTTCCAGAGGGTGCATTAGTGTGTGAGAGATTTGAAGAGATGCTTTGAATTAAAAAAATTTTTTTTTGCAGTTTTCCTGTGTGATGTTCTTGGTGTCCATGATCATCTGGATAAAGTAGAATTTTTTCCTCTTTTTTCATCCATTTCTTTTCACCTCAATTTAATTTGTTTACTCTGTTGTGCTGTTACTCTGTTAAATAAAACATATTTTTATTGGCACAGACATGACAACTACCACTTCTTTCTCTGAGAAAGCCTTTTTTTGCCGTTTACTTGTCATTTCAGTGCTGTGAGCTTTGCCTTATATGGAGTTTTGTGGGTATCACTAAATGCAAATCAGCTGTGTCGTGAACGCACCTGGTAATTTAGGGGTGAGTTTAGTTCCCTTGGCTTACATAAAACATTTACACGTAACATTAGTAAAAGATTGATAAACAAGCCCCATTGTTGTCACCTTGTTGTCAGCAAGTGAATAATTTCAGATTAGAAAATTGTGGTCCTGCTGCTCTTGTTCATTCAGGGCACCATTTACACACTAGGGGCAATTTAGTATGAAATTTAGTATGAAATAGGAAATCAAAACCTGCAGAGTGGCAGCAGGACTAAACAAAAACAACAACTGAAATTTAATTATCATGCAGCTGGACCACGAACATTAGCTTTGATTTATAAATGTACAAAAACCTCAAGCAACACACACGTCAAAGACATTCATAGGTGATATACTTTTATTATCTCTTCAGTCGTGCATTGATTCATTTTTAGTTTTAGCAGATTTTCATGAGCTGAAGCTACAAGAGTGTGAGTTTAGCTGACATTCACAGCTGTTGTGTGGAAGAGTTTGAGAGCTGTAAGGTGTGATTTGAACTTTAGATTGCATTTTATAAATTATTTTATTATTTTCAGCATCATCTGTTCTCATTTTGAGGTGTACCTGAGGTGTATAACTAGACTTCAGACCACTATCTTTTACTTTTAACAACATTTTGTTTCAATTCTGGTACTGTGTTTGCTTGTTCATGTGTGAGTGCAAAAACTAAAAATAATGATTTAAAAAAAAAAAAAAAAGAATATGCCATGGCTCTTCTTGTAATACCTATGTTGTACCACAGCACTGTTGAATTCTTGCTTCTGATTGGTTACAAGGTGTTGATTAATTTTCTATTACAGCATCTAACACACTATATTAATGTGTTCCTTCTAATATGTTATCGTTTCTATAGTAACATCTAAATCACAGAGACTTGTATGAAGGACGCTGACATAATTTAAGCCTATCAATAAACTGATACACAAAAAAATCATTATGTAGATTAATCTTTGTGGAAATAAATGTTGATTTAACATTCATAAGGAGATTCCAGTGTCAGCCCTTTGTAATACTGTATTAGAAAAAAGTGCTTTTGCGGTTTATCCGTAATATGACAAGCTGTCTTATTAACTTTAAGAGGGAAAACAAAACACAGGTGGATGAGGAGATGAACAAACGGTTCTTTTAGCTATTATAATGTAAGTGGGAACAGGAACTAACTAGTTTTAAATGTAACTATAAAATGATAAAAAGTATGATGTATTGTTCTTTAAAACATAAAAATGTGTAATTCATTAGAATTTTTTTTGGTGTAAGTGGAATAAAACTCTCTGGGACATGCTGTTGTAAGCAAAGAATCAATTTCATCATCATGGTTGATTAATTTCCTACAACAGCATGCCATGTTGTGTTTTATTCCTTATGTAACTTATATATTATTTACTTTGTGCTCCTCTGTTTATTCCTTTGCTTATTCGATTATTCGTCCTCGTCGTTCTTTTCCAGATAAAGAAGTTTGCGGAGTGTCTGGACCCGAACGCTAATGGCAAGATCAGCTTTAAAGATTTCTGTCATGGGGTGTTCGCCATTAAAGGTAACACTGTGAGACTTTCCCTCTCATGTACATCCATACACAGAGTAATGCTGTTTATTGGGATCTTATTATCGTGGTACAGGGTGTGAGTGTGTGAAGGATTCTCACTGCACGCTGTCTTTATTACAATCCTGAAACCTTAGAGCTGCAGTAAGGAAAGTTACTAGTATCATGTGTTTTATTCCCAGGCTGTTCTGATTAACAGCATGTTCACTACTAGCAGTGGTGTGTCCTGTTAACCTTGGCATCTCTTTCGTTTTTTTACGTTTTCAGCTTCTCCGTCTGCCTGAGATTCTCTTTAGCGTGATATCTCAAGAACGAATCATTGAATGTTTGTAGGATTTATAGCAGATGAACTGATTAGATTTTGGAATTGATCCAAACAGGGTGAAGGTCACACCAAGGTTAAATTTCTGAAATAGTTTTTCTTCAATAGCTTCCTTGTTGTTAATCATACAAAGATGTTACTTACATGTTCATGTTCAGGAACTCAAAGCCCATTTTTGGCTAGCTAGAATTTTTTTTAATAATGTTTGTCATTGATCCATCCATGTGTCTTTTCTGAAACATCGAGATTATCGTTGTATCTCAAGAACGATATCTCAAGAACGAGTGGTTGAACGTCAAGGTCACAGCAAGGACAAATGTCTGAAATAGTTTTTCTTCAATAGCTTATTTCACATTTGAAGTATAATTTAAAGGTAGGACTACAAGAAGGACTAGGCTTTTTGGTGCCATTGGCGTTGAGTTTGACTTATTTTAGCAATAAAACTGTAGCATTGGTTTGGTGTATACCTGTACAATATATATATATATATATATATATATATATATATATACACACACACTGTATATATAATTATGTAGTTATGTAGAAGTAATTCTGCATTATCAATGCCTTGATGGGCATTATCACAAAATAATTTTGACAGAAAAAAAGTATAATAATAAATTCATAAACAATACCATTTTAAAAATAATAATACTATTTTATATAAAAGTATTACAAAATATTTCATTTATATATAATATTTGGGGTATCTATATAAGCTGTATGTATCATTTTTATGTATAAATGCATATATAAATATATAACATTTTTTCATGGACACATGTCAGTCGTTTACCTACAGTGGGGTTTAATATTTTATGAAAAGTAACTTTATGCTTTGGTGTTGTAAATGTACAGAAACTGTCCAGACTGTAGCAGCTCTTCACTAATGTGGCTGAGGAACTGGCCCAGAGGAGAGACACTGTGTGTTTGTTTGTGTGTTTTTGGAGCTTGTCTCCTGGTGTCTGTGAGGTGCTAATGAGGCCCCAGGACACAAATACACACACACACACACACACACACACACACACACACACACACACACTGTGTATGGGTTTACATAAACTAAAAGCCTCCAGGCTCTTACTAATTCATGCTGGTGCACTTTGGCATGCTGCTGTATCTCTATTAATGGGTCTGAGTGTTTTTTTTTTTTTTGCATTAGGCAACTTTCCATATTACAATATTTGTCATATAGTGAACAGATTTATGGGATTACCTTCACTGAAAAGGACATGCAGTGTTCCTTCAGAAGTATGGAAGCTGTGCTTGTGCATTCAATGGGACAGACGTTTATCTCAGCATCCAGAGATGCTGCTTATCTATGCAGCCTTCTCCTGAACAGTAATCTGAAGTGTCCTGGATACGAGATCAAACATGCTGATTGAATATGCTGATATATCACATAATTTCATAATTATCAACACATGCCTAGTCTAGTATGTTCAAAATGTTGGTCATGCTGAGCTTCTGTAAGCATTTACTACAGTTTTATTGGCCAATTTACATTCATTACATGAAATGTAATTCCAGAAACTGGGAATTTTCTGGAAGCTGAAGCATGACAGCATGTGACATCACATTATAAACATCACATGGCCTCATGATAAACATGATAAATAATATAGTGTAGAGTCTGAGGAAGGGTGGCACAGTGGTACAGCATGTAGAGTTGTGATGGACTGTGATGGCGTCTCAATCAGGGTGTGTCCCTGTCGTATGCTCAGTGTCCCAGGATAGGCTCCAGATCCACCGCAACCCTGACCAGGATAAAACCGTCCTTGAAGATGAATGAATGAATGAACTACAGTCTGACAAGATGAACAGCTCTGAGTGGAATGACCAAGTCACTATATTCTGACATGACATGAATGCACTGTTAAAGCTAATTTTGGAATTTCGCCCTCTAGTAGATAAATGCTGTACCACATAAAAATGTTTTATAACGTGCTGCATCCTTCTCCGTAGCACGGAATAATCACATTATATGAAAATTCAAGGCTGCGTCCCAATCTTCACACCTACACAAGTAAAGTAAAGACATAAATGGTGTACTGACATACTATTTAGTATGGTAGTATGCAGTTTTGGATGTGACCAAAGTATTCACAACACTGAAGATATAATGCCATTATTATACAGAAGCACCAAGAGAATAAAAATTACTGTGCATTTTGACATGACGGTCGCATTTCCTGAGTATTAGGTAAAAGAGCAAAACCTCTAACTTTCAACGAGTGCATGTCTTTTAGCTACTGTCAGGTCTCAGGAATGAGTTTTTCTACTAGCCTGCTATTGTTATCTCTTTAGCTAAAACAAGTGTAAATTCCAGAACATTTCCACAAGGAGGATCAATGAGATGACTGTAATTCTCTCTCTCTCACTGTTTCTCTCTCCTGATTGGCTGCTGGCTCTTGTCTGCCATTATGTAGTCGGACTTCTTTTGTGCCTATGGTTGGGACGTGATGACATTTGACGTATCTGAGCTGGCGTATGATGTACGAGTAGGAATTTCCTGCCAGATTTGACTGATATCCTTGGCACAGTGTTGACTGACTTAAATTACAGGGTGACAAAAATAATCTATAGATATTATAGAGTACTTTTTAGTCTCCTGATTATTTTTTAAACCAAACAGTCTTAATCACTGAAGCTTCGACATTATCTAATTTCTTTTAACTTTCATTTTTACAATGAGAGGATATTTGTGTTTAGGGAGATCACATAAAAGAAATCAAAAGATAATCCTGGACTCCTGCATCGTTTAGAGAAACACGCTGCATTCATGAACCACCACTGATCAGTTCCTGACAAATTATATACATCTTTAACCCTTTAAGACCTAAGCCTAAGTGGCTGCCTGAGGCACATCATTGTAATTATGATTAATATTGCATAATATTGGCTAATTTGGACCCAAACTGAACAGATTTTATTTGTCTTCTATGATTCAGGTTGTGATGAGATCCTGAAGAATGTTCTGGATTCAACCACCATGGACACACACACATTTCAAACAGACAACAACTTCTACTATCAGGTAGGAAGATGTTTCTGAGCGTGTGTTGTGTTTTTTTTTTTTTTTTTTTTTTGCTCATATCTCATTTAAATGAGATAAACAAGCCAGTTAACTGTAAATATTTCATTGGTTGGTTACATTAAAGTGACATTACAGTCAGGTTCATAAGTATTTGGACAGTGACATAACTGAAAAAACAAAACAGACCTATCAGAGAGATAGCAGAAAGTGTGTGTCAACACTAGGTGTCAGTGTTCAAGTAAAAAGTTGGATGAAAGTAGATTGTGTGTGTTTTTTTTTTTGTTTTTTTTTAAATTGAACACTGCCATCTATTGGTGACAGGCTGCACTTGCAAGAGGCTGAAATTGATAAAGGGTTGAAGGAAAAATTGAGGTTGAAAATAATCATTTATTAATTAATACATTAAGATTGAAAGTGTTAATGTTTACAAAGCAAAGAAGTGAAGGATTCTCTGGGAGAGAAAGGAAGAAAGAAAGATTGTGTGGTTATAATGAAGAAGAAGGAGCAGCAGCCGCCTTTATTTGTCACATATACACATTACAGCACAGTGAAATTCTTTTCTTCACATATCCCAGCTTGTTAGGAAGTTGGGGTCAGAGCACAGGGTCAGACCTGATACAGCACCCCTGGAGCAGAGAAGGTTAAGGGCCATGCTCAAGGGCCCAACAGTGGCAGTGCTGGGGCTTGAACTTATCCACTGAGCCTGGTAAACCCAGAACCTTAACCACAGCCCTAATGTGTGTGTGTTTGGAGTGTTTTTTAATGATTATACATTTACAGTGAGTGGAATTCAAATTTCCCAGCAATCTGTAAAATTTATGAACACTCATGAACATTAATGAACGCTTACTGTATTCACAAATGTGAAGACAGTCTTCACAAATGTGAATGGGACCACAGCAAATGTGAATGGGACCACAGCAAATGTGAATGGGACCACAGCAGGACCATGGCTGATATTATTTGGACAGTAAATAATTTTTCAGTACAGCAGTGACACTGCCATGGTAGTGCTTATGGTGCTGTTACTTGTGTAAGTGTAGCAGTGAAGCTGTGATTGTTTAAAAGCCTCAATACTACACTATGTCAAACAAAAATACCCAGCTAAGAGCTTCCTGTGGTCATTAACTGACACTGATAAATGGGTGGAGGATGGAAAAAGATGAGTTCTAGTCTCATACTGTACACCGACAAAGTGGACTGACAACAGAGATATGTCTTATAAAGTGGTCAGTAAGTGTACGCTGTTTAAAAACACCATCACTGCTGCACTGCCTGAAACACTCATAGCAGAGCCACACACTGTCATGTCAGGGTTATGGACATAGCCGGCATTAGAGACCCCGCATTATGGCATCATGGCAATGTTAATAATGTAGATTAGCCATGTTTATGAATCCCAAATGGCGTCAGACTCCATGTCTACATGCACACATTTTATATTCCCTACTTAGTGCATTCTTTGCTCACTAGGGAGCCTAAAAATAAAAATAAAAATAATAATGCTCACACAATTTAAAAAGTTAACTACTAGTTTAGATATATTAAGCACATCATGGCTCTTTGGTCTGGAGTCTACAGGGGAGCTCTTATTGGAAAGCATGCTCCAAGTAAATTGGTTTATACTGTAAATGAATGTAATGTATAAGGCTATTGAATTTCTAGGAGGAGATCAGAGGAGACAGCATCTTAATCGGAGACACTGCTTATCTTGAGGAGCAATTCATTATTTATGCATAAAGTTAAGAACACTTAAAATGAGCTGTATTTTTAGCAGATGAGTGCTTGGTCAGCTTGTCCTTCAAACCATGGGCATGTTTGTCAAAAAAAAAAACCAACAACATTGTCCTTATTTTATTAATTCGAATAGTGAATTAAAAGCATGATAAATTAGTCTACGTCACGTGCATATGTAACGATTTCATGAGCTTGATTTAGTATCTCGTGTCTTCATTAAGTTGTGCACACAGTTAACTGCTATATATATATATATATATATATATATATATATATATATATATATATATATATATATATATGTATATGTATATGTATATATATACAGTAAGGTCTGGAAGTATTTGGACAATGGCAGAGTTTTTGTGATTTTGCCTTTATACACCACCACAACGGATTTGAAATAAAACAATCAAGATGTGATTGAAGTGTAGACTTTCAGCTTTATTTTAAGAGGTTCCACAAAAATATGGCATTTACCATTTAGGAATTACAGCCATTTTCAACAAAGTACCTCCATTTTCAGGGGCTCAAAGGTATTTGGACAAAGTGACATAATTGTAAATATAACCATAATTTTAATACTTGCCTGAAGTCTGGAGTCCATGTTCTCAAAACTCAAATTCTGAGTTTCCTCCCTGGAGATGCTTTGCCAGGCCTTCACTGCAGCCACCTTCAGTTGTTGCTTGTTTGTGGGTCTTTCTGCCTTCAGTCTTGTCTTCAGTAAGTGAAAACATGCTCTATTGGGTTGAGATCAGGCGATATATATACATGTAATGAAAAATAATAGGATGTGCTGGATCAAGTGCTATTTTATAAGCTGCTTTATAATAAGTGTGGAAACCATATTGTAACCATGTGATAACAATTAGGACTAGAATTAGGGCCAGCTTCTCATTCACGTATCATCATATTAGTCTTGTTTTAATTTTCATTTTTAAATTGTCTCTTGCTTTTATGTTACATCATATTACATTTGACTGCATAGGAAAAAAACATTATTTCCTTCTTTAGTCTGCATTTCCTATCTCTGATCTTTTTGGGTGGTTTAAAGGCAAGTGCTTATGTTTAAAGGCAAGTGGTCTAGAGACACTACTGAAAATCCGTGTCTAAGACGCTTCTACTCAAGAAAAAAATCTGGCAACCTTGCAGGCGTGAACTGCATGCAGGCAATTTGCATCTAAATGTGGAGCAGAGAAAATCGATTTAAGCAGCTGTGTAATGCATCTCTGAATACACATAACTTTCCCTGCATAAATATTCGCCAACTCATAGTCTGTAATTTATAAGACTATAGTGGTGTATAGTAAATGCACTGGATGTTTGTGCTGTTTAGAAAATGTTAAAGGATTTTAAATGTTAAACAAATTCCGAGCCCTGAGAACTGTAGTGATGTTCAATTGATCATTCGGTCTTTAGGGCACATCTGTTTAAATATAAACATGCTTTGTCTTTAGTGTGTGTAAATCAGCTGTAGAGACTCAGATGGAGCCGAGAAGATACAGATGAATGGATCATGACCTTCACCGACATTGAGAATACAAAGGGAGCCTACTGCAGGGTTCTGTGTGTGTGTGTGTGTGTGTGTGTGTGTGAGACTTTTTATGGAGAGATTAAAGCCCTGAGGATCAGTCACTCTCTAACCATCCATCCACACCCTACAGAGTAACACACTTAGAGTTAGTCGAAATGGCATCAATGATACACTGACAGTAGAGGTAATGATGCACTGCATGTGTGTTCATGTGTGTGAAGGTCATACCTCGTGTGTCTTTGTGTGTGTGTGTGTGTGTGTGTGTGTGGCTCTGGTGCGTGAGGTTATTTTCGATGTGTGAACAGGAAGTGTTATCAATGAACCACACCTGCACTGAAATAACACACACCCCTGTGTATGTTCGCTCCATCACTCCCAGCTTTAGCTCTATCTATCTATCTATCTATCTATCTATCTGTCTATCTATCTGTCTGTCTGTCTGTCTGCCTTCAGATAACTACAGTGCGCTTTGGCATATATTCTACAAGTCTTTGGAACTGTACTGGAATATCTGTCCGTCTGTCTATCTATGTTCCTCTTCCTGTCATTCCTTCTTTCTGCCTGTTTTCTCTCTACCTCTCTGTGCTTTACCTTCTCTTTCCCTACGATATGCATCCATGTTCTAACAACCCTCTATGTACAGTATATGTGTGTGTGTATGGGTGAGTGTGTTTGCACTGAGCTCCTGGGAGTTATGGGAAATTGGAAACTGGGGCAGAACTGATGCAGTGTGGGAAGGAGAATGAAAAATGGCTCCTCTTTCTCTCACTGCTGTTCCAACTGATAACAACCTTAAAGTGCCATGTGCTTTGCTGGATATAAGACCCTCCGGAGTATAAGACGCACCACCTGAATTCTTTGCAGCGTTTTTATTTACAGAAATGTTGAGTTTGAGTCTCCTATAAATTCCAGATCGATAGCTACGAGACAGTGTTTAGAACAGAAATCTCACTTCTGGTCGCTCGTGGTGTGTGTATTTTTATTACCCAGTCCATGTTCTCTGTTGATTTGTTGTTGTTTTTTTTTAAATCAGATCTGTTTATCTTCTTATTCAATCTGATTTATGTTCTCCTGCTTGTCTATTAGGTATTGAGCTGACCTTGAGGTTGGAAGTTTTTATGGTTGGAGCATGATGATGTACAATGTATCTGAGGTGTATGATGTACCTGAAATGTACAGTTGATGTACCTGGATGTACAGTCGGAAAATTCCAAATCTGACCCAAAAGCTCTGACTGTGGATGGCTATTCCAGGCTTGCCAGAGTGACTCACACCAGCTCAGGAACACCATGTTTTAGAGTACCTTTCCCTTCCCTGACTCAGCAATAATACTTTTTTCATTTTTAACAAAATTGTTGCGCATTGCAGCTTCGGTTGGTGTATAACTAGTTGTGGTTTTGACTGTAAAGATATGAAGACTGGTTTATTGAGTGCTGGTAAATAAACCTACTTCTCTCTGTGCGTACAGAGAGAATGATCACACATGTAGACTAGATTGCACTAGCTAGGTTCTACCAGTTTAACCATGGAAACCAGCAATAATATCAGGAACACCTACTAGTGACCAGTGGTTAGTGATTTGGGTGGACATAAAGCAAAATAATGGCTGCTGCGTGAATTAATATAGTGATATTTTAATACAACATTTATTTTTTAATGAAATATAATGAGTTGAGTTGAGTATAATCTTTCATCAGCATGTTTATCTATTTTCACTATTGATTTTCTACCCACAATGCCATTCGACTACCTGCTCATAGTGGCGCCAGTGGGATTTAGCCCTCGCTTCATCCCTAGCTAAAGTGAGTGATGTAGCAGCACTTTAGTCTTTTAGTCTGTCCAGCTCTCACACCTTTACATCAAACAGATCCGCTTCCAAAGCTTCAAATTTCATGCTAACACCGCCATCAATTTGTCATCTCATAGATATCGAACTAGCCAATCCGAGCCTTTGCCATAACTCAGCATGACTGCTTCGTATAGCTGTAATACAGTCTGGAACCTTGAGGTCAGCATTTATTGACTCTACTAGTTTGAGATTGGATTTCTTATTAATTTAATATGACATTAAACATCACTGAAAATGGTGAGTGAGAAGAGAAGCTCTTGCATTTTTTTTTATTTTGTTTTGTTTTTAGGAGCTGACAGCAAAATCTGACTGTTATTCCTTAGGTTTCAAACCTTTGAAACTTTTATTCCTATTGAACATCACTGTAACTGCGCAAGCAATGTCCCTTTGTGTCATCAGAGTGACACACAACCCCGAAATATTCCTAAACAGGAATACCGAAAATACAGCAGTAACCAACAAATTAGCACCACAATCACTACGCACCTCATAAATATTTCAATATAAATAAATTTCATGTGTTTCAAAGTGGAGGTTTCCTTTAAAATGGTGGGTTAGATGCCCGTGTATGTGAATGAAATATATGGCACGATATTCGAATATAACTGATAAACACAGTTATTTATACCTTATAGTTACTTATATAGAGAGGTGTGAGGCTGAGTGTGATCACATCTCATCTCTGTCTAAGCTTTAACGATGAATCGTGTGTGTAAGTGTGTGCAGTGGAACGCTCACACGCTCCAGTTGATGTCAGGGGATGGCCCAGCTGAATAGTTGCCTAGCAACAGCAGAGTGTGCGAGATAGAAAGAGAGAGAGAGAGAGAGAGGGAGAGAGAGAGAGGGAGGAAGGAGTGGCCAGAATTCAACAACTGTTGGCAGATCGTTGGCGCCCTGTGTGTGTGTGTGCGCGTGTTTGAACGTGCCTGGTAACGGCGTGCGAGCTTAGGAGCAGTGTGTATGCATGTGTTTTCTTGTATCTGTGGGTGTGTAAGCTGTGAGACGCTCTGAGCCGGTGCGTATAGGAGGTGGGCTGCAGAGTGTGCATGTGTGTACGTGTGTGTGTTGCGGATTTTGATCTTTTGGTCTCACCTGTTGGAGCAAGAAGAGGACGAGCACTGCATGTCCACGGACGATGGAGGGATGAGAGACGGAGGGAGGGACCACTCCATCCTGACACCTAGGGTAAGAAAGAGAGAAAGAGAGAGAGGGAGAAAGAGAGTGGGAGAGATAACGGGTGCGGCATACAAGCAGGCTCTGTTGTTTGAATCCTGTGTGTGTGTGTTTGTGTAGAGCTGTCTCTTTTATTTAATTCATCCAAAGTAATTTCAGTGTCCAAAATCTAAAAATAAAATGGTATTTGTCTATAGCCAACACTTAGGTTATAACAATCTTGGCAGCAGACCACTCCCACACAGCAGAATTGGGTTAAGAGTGAATGTGAGCTTTTAATTCATGCTCGTGTCGCATGGCACAGTACACAATCAGTAACTTTTCAGCTCGCTCGTCACTGATTCTTCTCAGCTTTGGCTTTGCTCTGCTTACGGCCATGCACATACACGCTCAGCTTACTGTTCAAAGAGCGAGAAATCACATAAATATAGGTGAGACGATATGGGCTGTCACTCCTCAAACCCATGCTAAACCACACCCCACCTGCTACATACCATCACCGTCCAATGCAGGCTGGGGAGTTGTCCAGCTCCGCTACTTGATTAGAGAGAAAGTCGTCCAATACCAACCGCAATATCCTCAGCCTACGGATCACAGCCTGTGAACATTTCTGCACGTTGGCATCCTTAATGTAGTAGAGCCACATCAGAAGAGTGTGGTATGAAGAGAGAGTGAAAGGGCACTGTCCACCTTGAGGAGAGAAGACGTCCAAAAATTTCTGTAACACTAAGAAATGGTCTCCAACTGGGATCGAAGTCCCAACTCATCACTCTTTGCCACCACCATCACCAGAACAACAGGCATTGCCTATCTCCATTGCTTAAATAGATTGTGGTGCTAATCAGCCGTGTGCTTTTCCCAGTCAATTGGCAACACCTCATAGTCTTTCCCAACCCATGGTGTGACCTCAAATGACCTCAGCCACCAAATTGTGCCAGTTACGAGAGCCTACTATAGAGCTGCTGTTGCCCTTGCTGGATCTGGAACAAATAATTGCTCTCCTATACTGCAAATAATAGAGTTTACAACCCAATTCTGGTGATCATCATCATCAAACTTACAGATGATAGATTTCCACTTCCCCACCAGTTTGGGTTTGGTCCAGATTGCTTTAATTCTCAGCAAGTTGTAAAGCTTGTATCATGTAAATGACGTTCCCTGATCACTTAGGATGTCTTGCAGGAGATTATGTGACACAATGCCACAGCCATGATCTCAGTGGCACTCCTTCAAGATACTGTGTCGCTTTGTCCATGAGAACTAATACAAATCCATACCTCAGTGCTGAACGGTCCAATGGCCTGATGAGATAGATACCAATTCTTTCAAAGAGGGCAACTCTCTATTGCATTTCTATTGCATCTTTCATACTTTAAAAACAAAGTATCACAAGACAGCTTCCATTACAAAAAATTCTGAGTAAATGATATAAAACCAATTGACATCTCAATATTACTGAACTCAAATGAAGTATAATATAGTATAAACAACACATTAGGTATGTGTTGTTTATACTATATAGTACTTCTAGTATGATGTATAATGTAATTCACATCTTTTTAGTATTTCTGCTTACTCATTTAGCTAGAATAAACTACAAAGCATCGACCAAGTGTGTAAGTATGTATCAGTGTGTTTCACAAACATTATATAATGCATTTAATATAATGCAGCTGCTGAAAGAACTAAATAAGAAACATGTGGTTTGGAACAGTGTGGAGAAGTACCACATCACAAAAAAATATTGCTAGAAGACACGTATCGTAAATTTCTGAGACTAGATTGCTAGATAACAGGCTAATTACTTAAGAGTATGAGATTAGCGCCGCACATAAGTCAGCTCTGAGCTGCAGCCTCAGGACGCAGGGGTGATAAAGACATATGACCTTCAGCTTTATGTTGCGGGTAACATAGATAATGTCACACTTCATTACTTTTGCAAAGTAACTCGCCGCTTATAGCCATTTCTCAGTGTTAAACCTGGTGTATGCTTACATGCACTGCATTGTGGGTAATACACACACTTACTCACACACCAAGAGTAACATCAACTGGACACTGGAACATGAAATAGCTACAATGAATAGCCAACATTATTATTTTTTTAACAACAAAACCAAACTGTTTAGCTGAAGTGTGTATGTGTGTGTGTGTGTGTGTTTGAGAATCACTCCAGTGGAATTTAAGCTAAACCCAGTCGGCTCAATGCAACTGAATGAACGAGTGCGAGTCTGAACTGTGTGGTAATCTGTGACAGGGGAACGAGGTCAAACTATTGGCATGCTAATTAGCTTGTGTGTGTATGTATGTGAGTCTTTGTGTGTGTGTGTGTGTGTGTGTGTGTGTGTGTGTGTGTGAGCTTATTGTCTAGTCTCCATTCTTGAACTGCTGTTGGTGACCCCATTGTTTGACTCTCTTGTTGCGTCTCGTTACAGACAAAGTTGAAGATTTTATACAGTTTTTGCCAAGAAAGTTCTGTCAGTTCCCATTTCTCTCCTAAATGTTATTGTCTATATTAGCGGTTTATTTCTCTGTTTATTCTCTCTTTACATGTTGGTTTTAGGCACTCCCAATTTGGTCATTTGCCAATTTCTACCCAATAGCTAGGTCTACCTGCTGCATCACAGGATGCAGGAAAACGCTAACTGCCCTCTTCCACATACATGAGCTCACAGATGCCTACAAATGTTTAGTGTCACTCTGATTGACAGGTGAAAGAATAATGACATCTCTCCCACCCAGAGAGCACGGCCAGTTTTGGTCTCTTGGACTCCTCCTCGGGACTGGAACTGGAATTTTAAATCATGCTGCTGATTGGTGAACAGCTGGCTATAATGTCCACTATGACATCATCATAATGGATAGTGCAGCTAGCAACTGGAATTCATAAACATTGTGTCTGAATGATTCAATGGGAAAGCTTCACATTTTAATGTGAAATATTTTTTAAAGGGAGGCGGGGCACAGTAGCTTAGTGAGTTAATAAATACAATGTATATGTCACACCAACTGTATAAAAAGATCATAACCACTTTTTAAATATCAGGTAAACCCAGGGGGCATGGTGGCTTGGTGTTCAGCATGTTTGCTGTGCACCTCTGCGGTTGGGGGGTTTGGATCTTGCGTCTGCCCTGTGTGAGTGGAGTTTGCATGTTCTCCCCGTGCTTTGGGGGTTTCCTCCAGGTACTCCAGTTTCCTCCCCCAGTCCAAAGACGTGTTGTAGGCTGACTGGCATTCCCAAATTGTCCGTGGTGTGTGCAATAATTTCCTGTGATGGGTTAGCACCTTGTCCAGGGTGTACCTCACCTTGTGCCCCAAGTTCCCTGGGATAGGCTCCAGGCTCCCCCATGACCCCGTGTAGGAAAAACGGAATGGATGGATGGATGAAATTTTTAAAGGTATTAATAAATTGTGCATGAGTGTGTGACTGAGTGTGTGTGGTGCACTTTGACTGACTAGATTCCCATCCAAGGTGTATTCCCCCTTTGCACCCTGTGTTCCTGGGATAGGCTGCAGGTCCACCATGACCCTGAAAAGGATCAGTGGTTATTGAAGATAAATAAAATAAATAAATATGTTTATAAACCCAAAGGTGCAAAATGTGCCTCTCATTACGATTATCTTAGAACAGAACGCAGAATGCAGAGACCAAATGTATTTATCTAAAGTCTGCAAGTTGAAAAGTTGAATTAGGTTTGGGTTTTGAATGTAGATTATTAAACTATTAATTAATAATTAATAATTGGATCAATAAATTAATCTACCTGCTGTATGTGTGAGATCAGAACTTATATCATATATGTGTGTTTGTGTGTGTGTGCACATGCTGATTGAGTGGACACTTGGGAGACCATCTGCTGTGTGTGTGTGTGTGTGTAAAGGTCAGGGAACAATAGCATGACTTCCATTGAAATTCCTCCTTGTCACTCCTGCTGGGATTTTAGCGTTCATCTGACAGCGACGGCTATTAGTTGAGCTTTACCCTTGGGGGAACAAAACATTACATTGCACCCGGATTACATGCTTTTTCCGGAATATGGAAAATGAAACAGAGAGAAACATAATGAGAGAAAAAGTAAGCAAGAAGGAAAAAATAGAGAAAGAATAAACAAAGAACATAGGATCCCAAATTGCATTTTACTCTTACTCACACCATCCTTGCAGTAATAAACTGCTGAATGTTTATTATAGCCCTGTAAATTCAATAAAGCACTCTCCGACAGGAAAATAATCCACAGCACGGTGGTGTGATGCATCTCAGATAGAAAGCACATTATTTTATTATATTATATACTTACTTGTTTCTTTGTGTCGCAGTATTTATCCATTTGTAATTACATTTATTGTTGTGGAAAGTCTGCAATGCATGCTCTCTCACCAATATTCACCTCTTTTTTCCCCCTCTTTCTCTTGAAGACATTCTCTGTGTTGTAAAACGTAAAGAAACATCATCATATCTAACGGTCACAAACGCTGACGGTGAAATCTCCTTCAAAAAAAGTTAAATAAACATTCTCCTTACATTAATCCTCACCTTAGTAAACAATTCTCTTTCCCTTAACAGTATTTAAAAATTTTATAGTTAATAAGGCACGTCGGTCATTAACAAGGCACTGGAACACCGAGGGGACGCAAGAGAGCCCATACGGCATGATGCAGTACTCGTAGTGACCAGAGGTGGTGCTAAACGCTGTTTTCCACTCATCGCCATCCCGGATGCGATCTAGATTATATGTGCTGCGTAGGTCTAGTTTGGTGAAAACTTGGGCTGAGCGCAGTTGTTCCAGGGCTGCAGAGATACCAGTATTTGACAGTGATTTGGTTGAGTCCTCGATAGTCTGTGCATGGTCGAAGGCCACCCCCTTTTTTCTCCACAATGAAGAAACCAGCCGATGCGGGAAATGTGGAAGGGCGAATGTACCCTTGTTGTAGAGCTTCCTAGATATATTCTTCGACGGTTTGTTGTTCTGTGATGGAAAGTGGGTAGATTCGGTTGCAAGGGGGGGTGGTCCCCAGCAGGAGTAATGCACTGACTTGGAGGATGGTACCACCGGCGATGGGTCCTCTGTCGATGGCATGGATGCGGAGAGGGTGCTGCAGTGGTTATGTGGGGATTTTCAGTCGATTCAGGGTTGCCTGGTAGATGAAATTGCCGGCCAAGCCAGAGTTGACTAGTGCTGCCAAGACAGAAACCACTTCTGAGTGTTGTACTTTCACATGCAGAGTCAGTGATTGGTGAGAAGAAGAATGAAATGGACTGCCTGTAGTGTTGGGCTTGGTTGGAGGCTTGGCATGGGAATAGCATTGTTGCATGAAGTGGTCTGATCTGCTGCAGTAGTCGCACAGATGTTCTCTGCTACGCTTCTCTCACTTGACATCACTAAACTTGGTGTGACCCAGTTGCATGGATTCCAGTGTATTGCTTACTACAGGCGAGATCTCGCTTCCCCTGGGCAATGGCCAGTTGCAGAGCAGGTGATTGAGGCATATGGTGAAATCGATCAGCAAATCAAGAGTCATTTTTTCGTCTCGGCATGCCATCTCAGTAAGTGTTTCATGGTTCAGGCCCTGACGAAAGGCAGCGTTGAGTGCTGGTTCATTCCACCTGCTACCAGCGGCGATGGTGTGAAATTCCAGAGCATATTCGGCCACTCTCCTCGACCCTTGGGATACGGTGAACAGTTGTTCCCCTATTTCTTTTCCCTCCGGTGAATGGTCGAAGACACGTTGATGCAGCTTGATAAACGAGTCATAGGAGGTCAGCTGTTCTCCTCTCTGAAACCACACCGCAGTAGCCCAAGTCAGCGCTTTTCCAATGAGGAGGCTGAGAAATACCGCGGTACATTGCTGCTCTGTTAATCCCGTAAATATAGAGAACATTGCAGGAGCCTTTGCATTGAGAAGGTTCACCTGTGTACTTATTGGGCTGGAATATAGTGGACATGCGGCCAGGGTGGATGAGCGTGACAAGACAGGGGTGGAGAGTGCTTGGGAGGTCAAGTTCACTTTAGCACCAAGCGTTGGTGGTGCTCTCCGACCAGCTGCTCTTGTGACACCATGGCATTTTGTGAGTCCTGCTCTCCTGCTGCATCCATAGCGCTGGTGAAGTAATCTGTCACAGAGAAGAGGCTGAAGCAAATGCAAATGCAGTTTAGTGTTTTATTAAAAGGCACTGGCAAACAAATCCAAAATGTGAGTCAAAAGACGTAAACAGTAAACAGACAGAGGTGATCAGCAGACAACAGTAGGAGGGACAATCCAAAATACAAAAACCAGGAAACAGAACGAGATCAAAAAACCAGAATATTGCAACATAGATCAAAATTAGGATATTGAATATTGCAACACAGCTTGGTAAAATTAGGTACACTGAGAGTTACCTGAGTGCTCTCATCACCCCATTGTGAATTATTTTCCTGTAACAGGATGCCCCATTGTGTTTTATTCCTTACTCAATCAACACCTTCTGACAGGTCAGAATCAGTACCATAGTATAATAGCAAATGGATAGATTTTAAAAATATGTTTTTGTATGATTTTTTTTGTATCTCTGATAGTGTAGAGTTCGATCTCATATGATTAGCTGTGGTGAATCAATAAGAAAATTGGCTCCAGCCAATGGCTGAGCTAATGGGTCGTGTTATTAGACAGTGCACATTGTCATCTCCATTATATTCAGTCAGCACAGTAATGCAGCAGCAGCAGAACCTGTAATTCACTATTAGATTCTCGACAGGAGGGTAATTGCTCATTGAACGCAGTCTAAAAAAACATCATGAACCATCAGCACTTTCTTTGCAATCTTCCAATGTCGGAAAAACAAAGTTTGCCTCCCCTCCGCCTGTTGTGTTACTTTATCAGCTTGAGTGGAATTGGTTAACTGAGCACTACATGAAGGCTCAAGTTTACTCAGTAGGCATTGCGGCAGTCTAATGCAGTTTTCTATTCAAAATGGAGGATGAAGCTGTTTAAAAGTTTATAGCAAGATCACAATGCTACTCTCCCACACTCTACTAGCTATTTAGCAAGCCAACTAGTTAGCATGCTGATATGACCGTACAAAGTGTAAAGAGCTTCTCCAACTCCTTTTAGGTCAACAAAGGTGCAGTTTGCAATAAATTTGATCGTCAAACTGCAAACTTGATCATATGATGCAACCACAATACTTTAGCTAATGTTAGCAAACCTGCTAGCTGTAAAAGTAAAACCAAATCAAAACCTTTCTGTCTGTAGCAGAACATATCCCATAGACAAATGATAACTCAAACGCCCAAAAACACATACAGAGAGAGTGGTTTTAAAGTGGTTTTGTTTTGTGACTCATAGCTCCAGTCTGTCCACACAGCCTGTGTGTGTGTGAGTGTGTGTGTGTGTGTGTGTGTTTATATATGTGGTATGTAGCTGTAATGGTCAACAATGATTGAAATAGGTGTGTGTGTGTGTGTTTATATATGTGATATGTAGCTGTAATGGTCAACAGTGATTGAAATAGGTGTGTGTGTGTGTGTGTGTTTATATATGTGATATGTAGCTGCAATGGTCGGTATGTGTGTGTGGTACTTGCTGTAGTGGCATTGTGAGTAGGATGAATGTCTCATATGACAAGGCTTGTTGCTGTGGTGTGTGTGTGTGTGTGTGTGTGTGTGCATGTGTGCGTGTGTGTGGGAAGTACGCTGTGTTACAATGTGTTTATGGGCTTAATACCAAAAGGATGCTACAAAGCTTAGCATATATTTTTGTGCATAGCAATAATTTTATGCAATATTCATAAAAACGTGCACCTTTGCAACAGCTAATTTGCAAAACGTTAATGTCTAACTCTTATTAGAACTCTTGTTAGAATTTATTCGATCTATGAACACATAAAAGATGGTTCACACAGTTTCTACAAAAGAGAATGGTATAACTTTGTGCTAGCATAGCATGATAAGTAGCTAGTTAGTATGCTAACTAGCAGCTAGCATATAAGTTAGTGCTTTACACAGATTAGCACACTTTCCAGAGGACCAGAGGTGTGAAGTAACAAAGAACAATGACTTTTTAAGCATCTGTACTTTACTTTAGTTTTTCTTTCACCTAATTCTTTTTTACTTTCGCTAATATCACTACGTTCTACTAACTTCATTTCAAACACTACATTTGTAAAGTCATAAGGTGACTTTTTACTGTCAGGAAATCTAAATTCCTAACAATTCTAAACTTTAACACATGAGAACTGTATTGTATTTATCGAGGCAGCTCGTTTTGTGACAGCTAGCTATTAGCATAGAGCTAGTTTTTATCATCAGAATTAGCAAGTGCTAGCTAAAGTTTGCGATTAGGAATGAAGCTGTTGTTCGTTAGCCTTAGCTAATGTTATGGTTCCTTATTTCCTTGGTGAAAGCAGCAATAATTTATCATCAGTAATTAACATCAGTGTGTGATTTGAGGTAGACGTCTTTTGTCTTTTGTGAATTATGCTTTTACTTTCATACTTTAAGTAAATGTAAAAGTTTTCTACACTTTTCTATTTTAATGCGCCTGAAGAATTCCACCTCTACAGAGGACACAGGGACGCTAAACATATTTGACTAACACGCTCATCTAAAGTCATACCCACACTCAACGATAAAATAACCGCTATCAAAAAACCCCATGAGAAGTGAATCGGCATGTTTAAGTGTTTTTCTGAAAAATATTTAAGTAAGAACACTAAATAGTGATGAACTTTTGGGAACGGAGCCATTTTCTCTGCCCTGTCACCTCAAATTTTGTGGAGGAGATGAAAGAATAAAAGATTAATTACAGCTCATTCTTAACTCTTCACACACACACACACACACACACACACACACTCACTGTCCTCTCTTTCCGGCCTCTCATCTAGACTCCACAGACAAAAACATGTCAATTATTGATTGATTTTTTTATTTGTATTTCATGTCTCTCTTGCTCTCTCTCTCTCTCTCTCTCTCTCTCTCTCTCTGTCTCTCTCTCTCTCACACACACACACACATACACACACCTCTCTCTCATTCCGTCTCTCTTTCTACTTAATGCCTCTCTCTCTTTCTTTTCCTCCATAGTCTTTTTCAACTTCCTTCTCCCATTTTTTCCTCTTTCTTTCTCTTTTTTGCTATCCCTACTGTGTATATCTCCTTCTATCTCTCTTTCTATCTCTGTCTGCTCAGTGGTAAAGCCCTTAATTAGCTGTGTGTGTGTGTTCAGATTGAGGCGATTTATCACTGTGTGTTCAGTGTCTTTTATTAGATTTCAGATTGCCTTTATCTAAGGAGAATACAGACGTGTGTGTGTGTGTGTGTGTGTGTGTGTGTGTGTGTGTATTTGAGTAGGTGGCTGGGTGTCAGTATTGTATAAAAGCTTCAGAGAAACATTGATACTGCCTCCGCAGCCACTGGATCTTAAGCTACTGGAACTCATATAGGAGATTTTGAAGCGACGTGTTAAACAGCGCTCTGCACCACCATCATCAAAACACCAGCTGAGGGAATAATATGAATATTATCTTTTGGAAGAACAGTGTTCATTGCTCCAGTACAGTTCCAGAGACTTGCAGAATCGATGCCAATGCACAATGAAGCTGTTGTAGCGGCTCACGATGACCCAATACCTTACCAGTACTGAGAAATTATACTTAAATGAATAAAAATATAATTTCAAGAGTATGATAAAAAAAAAGTTGCTCCTTTTAAATGTACACAAGTATTAAAAAGTAAAAATGTTTTTAACTGATGCAATGAAGTTAATGCCATGTTTTCATGTGAAAAGTAACTTTACCTACTTTTCTTATCTCAAATTGTTAGATAATTTTGCTTCTATAGCATCTATGTTGTTTTGATTGAGATTGAAATATCATTCAATATCATTCTCTTTACGCTAGAATTTGCTGCCTAGCTTATTTATGTTAGTTATTGGAATTGATGCTAGTCTAACTTGGCATAAGCGAAGAAAACAGGCTAATTCAGTTAAATATAGCAAGCTGATATAGCAAATTAGCGAAACTCACCTCTACATGCCTTTTCATATTTAGAGTTCATGTCTTGTAGGGAGGCAAAGGAGACACCTCATTTTCCTCAAATTCCACACTGCAGTCCGGTGGTTTATCACCCTTCAGACACACACTGATAGCTGTAGCGCTAACTACATGGTGCAGTATGAGAAAGTCACAGCCGGGGATGAATTGGCATGATTTTTGATATTTTTTTCTACATTGAGGAACTTGATTGAATTTAAAGAGTAACATGTTTGCTTTTTTTTCTTGGAAATGTAATTAAGAGTACAAGTATTCAATTTCAATACTACTCAAGTCAACTATAAATATGCCAAACTATGTTCTTCCCGTGCTTCGGGGGTTTCCTCCAGGTACTCCGGTTTCCTCCCCCAGTCCAAAGACATGCATTGAAGGCTGATTGGCATTTACAAATTGTCCACAGTGTGTAAATGTGTGTGTGAGATTGTGCCCTGCGATGGTCTGGCACTCTGTCCAGGGTGTCCCCTGCCTTGTGCCCCAAGTCCTGGAATAGGCTTCAGGCTCCCTGCAACCCTGTGTAGGATAAGCGGTACAGAAAATGGATGGATGGATAGTACTTAAGTATAGTAACAAAGTACAACTACTCAAGTCCTCAAGTACTGTCCATCCCTGCACCTTACTAAGACACTTTATGTTGGTTTTATCAATTTATCATCCTTAGATAGAAAGATCTTTGGAAAAACCAAGAGGAGAAACCGACAGGCTGATCAGTTTGTCAACCCCCTTTTTTCATTAGAATGATTTCTCCTTTCTATTGGCGAGACACTTCAACAGCAATGGGCATAGCATTAAAGGCATCTCGGGAAAAATGAAGTATGAAAACCTATGGAAAAAGAGCTCATCTACACACTCACAACTCTGGAACCTGATGGAATGAAAGTCATGCAGTTAGTCCTTGGTTTCTTCTTTAGTTAGTAGGTTATTTAGTTTGTTAATTAGATAGATAGATAGATAGCAGTGCATTATGGACAATACACATGCTCCCTCACACACTATGAATAACATGAACTATGCACTATGAACACACTAGGAAATAAAATAGCCACTATCAGTCTTATTACTCTGAGAATGTCTTATACAGCCATTATCAAGAATTCTTGATGGACTTCTGTGTGTTCTCCCTTTTGTTCCCAAAATGCCTGACATTTCAGTATGAAACGCTGCCTAGACATCAATGCTAGCATTAATACAGATAGCAATCATCCAATCATCCAGCGGTACATGGAAAATAGCACATGAAAGAATGAGTGTGAGAGTCTGAAGCTTTTTGTGTGAATTATTAAGATCCTAAAAGCATTGAGATCTTTCGATACTGCTCCACCTCACACTGCACAGTGCACTAACCCTTGTGTGGAAGAAGGTTGTTTGCTAAAGCTAGTAAGAGCTGGCTGTCATTTGATTATACATAAATAGCTACACAAATAAAGGTGTTAGGTATTAAATAAAATTCGCTGGCTATACTTATACTGAGAAGCTGTCATTAGAATAGCTAAATGTAAATAGCTAAATAGCTAGTTAGCTTTGTAGTTAGCTAATATCACTTCTATATTAGCACGGATTGTCAACTTGCAGACCGCGACCCAGTGGCGTATATCAGCACATCCGACTGAGTACTTGAAAGAAATACCGTAGCAGGGCTGATAAACGTATGAAGACACTGGCCAGTTTTCTAAACACATACCAACTTGGCTTCTGTAGCAGATCCTGTGTTAGTGTATATCCAATCACATGCATTTATATAAATTACTTAGCTGAAGGCAGCTCATTAGACCAGAGACTAGCTACAGGGCTAGAGAAATTAGGGTAGGGATAGACTTTCATACTTTCAATTAGGGTAGGGATAGACGTTCATAGATTAGCGAACTCATGTTAAAGCAAAGATGCAGAAAGGCAATTGGACAGAGAAGTATGCATTTATTCTCCCCATCTCAAATTCAAAATAGATGTGTGTGGACTCTGTTCAGAGTCCATGGCGCTAGTCCAAAGTGGTAACATGAAGCACAACTGCGAAACAAAGACCAACCACTTCAGATTGTCTTATTTACAACCATAAACTAATCCTTAATGGTTAAGCATTAAAAAGTAACTGTTGTTGCCAGTCAGTCATGTTAGTTGCTTATCCAAACCTAAAGGTTTATGTGACTAAACCATTATGTGACAATGTTTAGCCTCTTAGTGTAAGAGCAGCTTATTGAATAGCTAGCTAGCGGAGTCAGTATATATTGAATTTGGCCCTTACTATTTATTTATTTATTTATTTATTTATTTATTCATTCATTCATTCATTCATTCATTTATTTGCCATGTCCACTACACTGCTACATTGCTTGATTAGCATAGAAGACTTTAGGGCGGCCATTTTGGATTGTAAAAGGTATGGGTCCAGAAGATGTTGTTCTGGCAGCTCAATCATGTTAATTACCACACAATCATATATTTTAAACATGCGTCATGTACACTGGTGAGGTAGACTCTCACCCAAAAACATTTTCTTTTTTCTTAAAAAATTACCTAGTGCTGGCTTTGTCCTCCGTCTAGTGAAAGTCTGCATGATTTATAGGAGTGTGTGTGTGTGTGTGTGTGTAGTAGTGGCCTAGTTGGGTGTGAACAGTAACAGCCAGCCATAACTCACAGATCTAATGAAGCCTGCTATAAATATCTCAGTTAGAGGAGTACATACACACAGAGAGAGAGAGAGAGAGAGAGAGAGAGAAGATGATGGTGTATCTAGGCAGATTGAAGAGATAATAATATACATAGAGAACTATTGCATATACCTGTGCATAGATAACGTACTCCCCAAACCACCCACCCACACACACACACTCACACAGAGCAGTGTCCTTAGTATAGAAATGTACTGGCTCACATTAATCGAATGTGTGATATGAATGTTTATGAATAGATAATGAAATGAGCATAACAATGTGTGTATATGGTCTAAGGGCTGCAAACACACACCTCCACTGGAATGTGCACACAGTCGCTCTGACAGTCTGACAAATGCTTTATTTCACCTGTTATTATGCTACTAATGCAGTCTGCCAAATTAGATTACAAACAGAGATAGAGAGAGAGAGAGAGAGAGAGAGAGAGAGAGAGAGAGAGAGAGCATCAGTCTTCATTCATTAATCCAGTACAGTGTGTTCTGATTGGCTGAGAGCAGTAAAGAAAATAACACATAGGTTATGTTCAGACAGCAAATAAATCCTTTTTTTTTTGGCAAATCTGATCTGGAGAGGAAAGATTTTCTGAAATAAGCACGGCAAAAGCCCTAAGAAATATGAAACATTAGACTTTTTCCAATTAGATTCTAGCCACATTTAATCAGAGTAAAATCGGATTTCGGAAAATGCAAGTCCTGAATTTTTTTTTCTCTCAGCATCCGATTTGTCCACTTCTCCACATCAGATATTTGTGACAAGAATGATAAAACAGTTATGCAAAATGTAGAATGTTGAATGAATGAATGAAAGAAAAACAATGTTCAAATCAACACACCTGTCCCATACTGATATATTCACATTTACTTCACAAGTACGTAAATGTGAATCCATCATATTTGCCCTTCTGTCAGAACAGCCATCAGGGAGTGTATTTATTTAGTCAATATCAGGTATTAAGTCATTAAGACACCACAATTAAACTTCAGGATTAGTTCAGACTGCTTAATATTTGAGGATTTTCAATGTGTGACCCAAAATGTGTTCACTTTCAGTGATTTAAGTCAAAAGCAGCAAAAAAGTCTGTAAGGCTTTAGCTTTAAGAATAGGTCTTTACGTGGACTGCTAGAATTAAAAGCTAATTTTCCAAACTGTAGTTTATATTAGTCAGTCCTATGGTTCCATGGTTTCTTTAGAAATACATTCATTGAACCATAAGACCTACTAATTAATACTTATAAATCGGTGTATAATGCATTATGAGCATGGCCATTGAAAAAGCAAGTGCATCACTTATAAGTAATTATAACAATAATATAGATGTAACTATAACTGTTATTATAATGAAGTATAGGTCTTGATGTGTCTTTATGAATGTATTTATAGAACAGTACTACTTGCTTATAAATAATTATAAATGGGGCTCTAATTCATTATGAGCATGGGCTTCATAGAAAGGGTTACCCAGTTTATTAGTCAGTAACTGACATGGCCACAAAACTTTTGTTAATGCTTGTTGCTTGGTGTTAGCTTGTTTGTTAATATATGTTTTTTTTGGGGGCGGGGGGTTGTGCACGGTGGCTTAGTAGTTAGCACTGTTGCACCTCTGGGGTTGGGGGTTCGAATTCCGCCTCCGCCCTGTGTGCATGGAGTTTGTTCTCCCCGTGCTTTGGGTGTTTCCTCCGGGTACTCTGGTTTCCTCCCCCGTGTCCAAAGACTTGCGTTGTAGGCTGATTGGCATTTCCAAATTGTCTGGAGTGTGTGAATGGATGTGTGTGTGAGTGTGTGAGATTGTGCCCTGTGATGGGTTGGCACCCCGTGTTCCCTCAAATAGGCTCCAGGCTTCCTGCGACCCTGTGTGGGATAAGTGGTGCAGAGAATGGATGGATGGATGTTTTTTGGTTACCTTTAAAGATTAGATTAAAACTTTGATCAGTATATTTAAAAAAATATAGTACAGCTATATTCTGACATTTATTATGCATTCTTGTTCTCTTGCTGCATAAGAGTAGTACATGGTACTGGATTTGTTTACATCTGCTTATGGGTGGGGTATAGGATAAGTAGTATGAATAGTATGTCATTTCGAACACGCTGTGTTTGTGTAGAGTGGGGAAGAGTGTATATAAAGTGTGTGATAACTGACACTGAGTGTCTATTAATCAATGCTGATGGTGTGTTGTGTACATTAATCAATACTGAGTGTGTTGTGTGTACTGTGTGTATGCAGAGTGGTGATGAGAGCGTCGTTACGCTGCCCTGCCTGTTGTACCCTCTTGACTCTGAAATGGACAGCAGCGCAGGGTCCGAGTCATCTGATGTTCGTCATGACGACAAAGAGGAAGTCCTTGGTGGACTGTTTCTGCCTGGAAACAGGTGAATATATCAGGAGGAAAGATGGTGATGGTGGCAGTTAAAAAAAGATTCAAAATCGTGCAGTAAAATAAATCTTTTCTCTGCAGTTCGTGTCAGCTTGGCTCATCGGCAGCAGCTTCTGTAATTTCAGCGGAGGAGCAGTTTGAAGATTACGGAGAAGGAGAAGATGTAGATTTTATTCCTAGTAGCCCCTGTGCTGATGACGACACGCGGACTAATGGATTTTCTGATCTGGGCTCCTCACTGCCTTCCAGGTTACTGAAGCTTATCACACACACACGCACACACACAAATATACACACACTTTCTTTTCAGGACTGCATATTTTCAGGAGTAAGAGGTCTAATTCACGTAAAGCTGAGAGTTCAATGTGAGTAATATAAAAACAGACTAATTCGTAAGACGGTGTGTCCCAACGCCTCCATGCAGTTAGTAACACACCTTCGTTCTCAAGACAAAGACAGATATCTCAGTCTGTCTTAACCAGTCAACACATCATGAACGTGTCAAACTGCACTTCAATTAACAGCCATACATAAGCTACACATTAAATTTCCAGCTTCATTCCTTTTTTTAAGGCTCCACTGTTAATGATGAAAGTAAATAAATCAGTGCAATAATCTGCAGCATCTCTGAGGTTTTTCCGCCATGTTCAATTCCATTTACAATGATGGCATTTGGCAGACGCCTTTATCCAGAGTGACTTACATTTATCTCATTTATACAACTGAGCAGTTGAGTGTTAAGGGCCTGGCTCAAGGGCCCAACGGTGGCAGCTTGGTGGTGCTGGGATTTGAACACAGCAGCGACAAGTGAATGTAGTATTTGACTAGTTGCCTAGTCTATTCAGCTCCTAGTAAGTAGCTAACAGTTTCTTAGGGACTTATTTTAAGTCGCTCTGAATATTCAATAGTGTTCTATTGGACATATAGTGCACTATGTAGGGTCTAGGACACCTACATACCTAAAGGTGAATATAAGCAGCAGGAACACTAATTCACTTTATTGTACAATGTCTATTGTTTGAGCTTCTGAACAAATGTAACTTAGCATAAAAGTGGATGGTCAGTTGCTGCCAAACTCTGAGGTTTGCCTGCTGTGCTTCAATCAGAACACAGAAATGACACTCCTACGCTCCACAGTGACAACTGCAGGATACATACCACCAAATCTATGTGTGACTCATCGAACAAGTCACCCAGATTTGGCCACATGCACCCTACAATTGTCATCCTGGAACGTGGGAGTGTATTCCGTTTTCATTACTGTACCATCTCCCCTAACAGGGTTTTAGCTTAATGATATTTTTAGACGCTGACCTATTTGTACTTGTATGAAGACATGTTTTTGATGGAGACTACAAAGGATGTCTGGATAAGGGCATCTGTTAACTGCAGTGAATACAAATGTAAATGTAAATGGAGTGTCAATGTTGTGTTCTCCTTGGGCATGAAGCACATAAGGCAAACTTTCCATCTGGCCAGCAATAGATCATTTCTGCTCTTTGGACCTGCCTGATCCATCCTGATGCCCTACTTCTGTCTGGAGTTCTCATCACCTGAAAAATCACTCGCTGCTTGCTGAGGATGGCCCCACATGGACAGCCTAAAGATCAATGAGATTACTGTGGATGGTACCACATAGAAACCATAAAGATGGCTGGATATTCTTCCTTGGATAGCCTTAGAACTGTAATTGCTAAGAATAGTTTTGTATTCAAGTCTCCATCATTGAACAGTTAATAACTTCAGTTCGATACAATAGACTTTAAGTTATAACTATAATAAATTCAGCAATGACTCTAATGCTCATACGCATAAGTTACTCATAAACTCATAAGCTCCTTTTTACATAATTGCACTTTTCGACTATATAGTATACAGTTATAGAAGAGAAATGATTTATAATCACACTATCTGGTGTCACCCAGATGAGTCTGGTTCCTCTCAAGGTTTCTTCCTCATGTCGTCTCAGGGAGTTTTTCCTTGCCACTGTTGCCTCTGGCTTGTTCATTAGGGATAAATCTAAAATTTAGATCCAGAAATTATATATTTCTATAAAGCTGTTTTGTGACAATGTCCATTGTTAAAAGCACAATACAAATAAAATTGAATTGAATTGAATTGAATGGAATAATCTGTTTTTTTAATGCTAAGTTACATTTGCCTAGGTGCTCAACCTATTGGCATTGCACAGCTCCTGTTTGTGAACAGGAATCAATTTGGAATTTGGGCTAACTGTGTGAAATATTCTAAATTGATAAAAAAATTATATTTCCTTGTGATTTTCTTTGCTTTTATTTGCTATCGTGCTTCACTTCTCATCAGAAATGTTTGTGCATAAGCCTATATAAAAAAAAATTAGACTATGATGTTGTATGCATCATGATGCATTTAAGAATTGATTACTTTTCCTATCTTTAGTATTACAGTGCCTTGCAAAAGTATTCGCCCCCTCCCCATGGTGTTGAAGATTGCCATACACCAACACAACCCATCTAACTTGAAGGAGCTGGAGCAATTTTGCATTGAAGAATGGGCAAAAATCCCAGTGGCTAGATGTGTTACGCTAATAGATAGCTGTAATTGCGGCAGAAAGTGGCTCTACAAAGTATTGACTTTTTGGGGGGGGAATATTTATGCACACTCAAGATTTCTGTTTTTTTGTCTTAATTATTGTTTGTGTCACAATAAGAAATATTTTGCTCCTTCAAAGTGGTAGACATGGTGTGTAAATCAAACGGCACAAACCCCAAAAAAATTCCAGGTTGTAATACACACCAAGGGGGTGAATACTTTTGCAAGGCACTGTACCTTAGTTCCTTCATTGTTACTGTTGCTACTATCATTTCATAACCTGTTATGTAGAGTCAACACATTTTAGTTATGTAGAAAGAAGCCCTGAGATAACAGATGCCTACAGCTGGCAAATATTGATTTGATTTTATAGCCACCATCCTCACAACTCGTTCACCAAGCCAGGGCGAAATATGGCATTTAACGCCATCCTGTTTAAAAACGAGAAGCTGTAAGCAGATAACCAATGGACTGGTTAATCATAATAGTGATCAGGATCTAGGGTTCATGTCCATCATTGTGGTCTGGTACTGATTTTTAATGCACACTTGATTCACCTCTCTCCACATCCTCTTGGTCTTTCTATTACTTTATTATTAGATGACTATTAGATGAGCGTTACAGTCTTCAGGCTTACGGTGCTATTCCTGTTCAGAACTTAGTGCAAACAGAAACAGTAAAATATTTCATAATTTACATTATATCTGTACATGACATCTGACAGCTTTACTTTTCTTTTGTGTATGTAGTGCTGGACATACACCTCAGAAAATCCGACACTTTTACAACAGTGAGCTGCTTGATGTTTATTGCTCTCAATGCTGTAAGAAAGTGAACTTACTCAATGACCTTGAGGCTCGACTCAAAAACCTCAAAGCCAACAGGTGAGTATTTATTCTATCACTGATCAAACACTAATCCAGTGTATCTATATTATCACAATGGCAGCACATGTAGGCTACTGTCACTAACCGCTCTTGTTGCTTTTCAGTCCAAATAGGAAGATCTCCAGCACAGCTTTTGGACGGTAAGAACGCAATATTTAATGTATAGGACTTAAAATAATTTTTGTCATATAGCAAAAAAATTGGCTTTCCATTTACAGCATTTGGCAGACGCCCTTATCCAGAGCGACTTACAATTATCTCATCTTTTATATAACTGAGCAGCTGAAGGTTAAGGGCCTTGCTCAAGGGCCCAGCAGTGGCAGCTTGGCAGTGCTGAGATTTGAACTCTCAAGCTTCCAATCAGAAGTACAACATTTTAACCACTGAGCTACCACTTCCCTTTTCTTTTTAAAATCTTAGATTGGTAGCCAGTTGCACCAGTTGAACTTAAGTTTGATTGTAGCGCATTGCAAATCTAAATTGCTCCTCAGTTCAAGTTTATGAATTGAACTGAATGAAAAATGGCACTTTCATACCTATTCCTACCTATAAATCTCAAATAAACATGTGTTCAGCAAAAAAAGAAGCTAAAACTCCATCAATCCATTTTCCTCATGTAGTATA
>CM040466.1:19161658-19217577 GCA_022758105.1 Pangasianodon gigas
ATATATATATATATATATATATATATATATATATATATATATATATATATATATACACACACACACACATATCTCATGCCAAATCTGACCCAACACCTCTTACACAATACTTTTTCAAACAGTTTTTTTTTATTATTTTGACTGAGACAGCTGGCTAATTTGATAGGTGTAGTGATTTGCGTAGGCATGTAGGAACCTTTTCAACACATACAGTCTCATACTGACAGGAACACAACTGTATTGACAAAGTTAAACTGGGTAAATATACAAGGCACACTGCCAAAGGAGGCAGCTAAACTAATTATTATTAAATTCTATAAATGCCCTAATCTCTCTCTCTCTCTCTCTCTCTCTCTCTCTCTCTCTCGCTCTCTCTCTCTCTCTCTGTGTGTTTCTCGAACAGACAGCTTTTCCATCACAGTAATTTCAGCAGTAGTCATGGCAGCACTGAAGATTTATTCCGCGACAGCATCGACTCCTGTGACATTGACATCACCGAGAAGGTACAGAGAACTTCATCGCTGTACACACAGACAATCAGTTGGTGTGTCCCAAAGTCTAGACAGCTATATCTGTCAGCCACTATGTCATTGAAGGCTGTTCCATTTTGAATACAGCTAAGAATTGCAGCTTTTATTGCAAAGAGTTTCAAGGATGCAACCAATGTGTCCTTTCCAGTCTTCAGTATCGCACAGTTCTCTGCAATCATCCAATCAAAAAAAAGGCTTTCAGACTCTAAGCAGGTATGTTGGAAGGGATGTCTGTATATCTGGGTGGGGGAAATGTCTCGACAACGATAGGAATATTGGATAGTTTTGACCTTGTGGGACATTTGGCTGGTCCCTGTGAGGAAAAACTGCTTTTTTTTTTTTTAACTACAAAATGCAGCTTTCATTACATATATATAAATAAATAAAATAAAAGAGGCAAAGAGTTTCCTTTAGGTTAAGGTTAGGGTTAGATTTAGGTGTATCATAGCATTAATTACCTGCAATACAATGATGTAAATGGAAGGTCCTCACAAGGATAGTAAGACAAACTTGTGTGTGTGTGTGTGTGTGTGTGTGTGTGTGTGTGTGTGTGTTACCTCAGGTGAGTTACCTGGAGAAGAAGGTGACAGAGCTGGAGAATGACAGCCTGGCAAATGGAGACCTGAAATCCAAACTAAAACAGGATAACACACAGCTGGTTCACAGGTACACACGTCACAATATATATACCATAGACATGGAATATAAAATCACGTGTCTTCAGTATACTCCTAAATATAACAGAAGGACTTGTAATGCTGCATTCAGACACAGTTGTGTGTTCATTATGTTAACAATCCACATCGAAGAATCCTTCTTCTCCTATTTTGTGACACCTCAGAGTACTGATGCTTCTCAACATGGCTGAATCCATGGCAGTTCTGCTAGAGGCCAGTGCTAACTGTAATTACAGAGTAACGCTAGTCATCCAGGATCTTTTCGTAGTAATTTAACGACAGATCGGAGGGAAATGTTAATGTTTATGACAGTTCTGTCTCATTTTGCACTGTCATTCTACCATTACATCTTCCAATGTTTGGATAAAAAATTAGCTAGTTAGCCACCATTGTTAGCCAAAGTTATTGGCTAATTTATGCTTAGCAGCTATATTTCTCAGTTGCCTAGCAACACTGGTCTCCAAAATAGTCATAAGAACAAATATTTTGTTTAAACACACAAATCTGATCCAAGAGGAAATCACATAATTGACATAGACACAAGTACTGCACACATATTGTACCGTGCAGTGGAATATAGTGTGTGTGTGTACGTGTGTGTGTGTGTGTGTGTGTTTGTGCAGGGTACATGAGCTGGAGGAGCAGATTAAGGACCAGGAGGCACGAGCAGAGCAAAATTTGGAGGAGGAGCTGAAGAGACACCGAGAGATTTACAGTAAGATGGAGAAAGACAAGAGCAACCAAATAGAGCTCCTCTCTAACAGGTATACACACACACACACACACACACACTCTTTCATATGCACTATCAGAGCTCACATATCTGTCAGGCCATATATGTAATGACCTAATGTGTTAGAAATGGTCACATAGCCCCTGTTTGTTACCCCACATTGAACAAAGATGTTCATGTTATCTCTTCATGTCTTATTTAAATAAAGTTAAACTCTGTTCATCTTTATCATGTCATCTAGCTCTTTACATACAGGCTCTCAAAATTAAACTCAGGCTCTGCAAATTAACAGTAGTGCTCTGTAGTGTTGGGTTCAAGAGTACTGGGTTTGGGGGAAAGGGGTTATGGGTGAGGTAAATGAAATGACAGAGTTTGCTAATTATACAAAAGATTAATTTTTAATAAGAAATTCAACAGGAAGCAGTACAGCACATACGAAGATTTGCAAATCAAAGCACATTTTTCTTTGATTTAAGCACACAGCAGGTAAATAAAATGCATTAAAACCTAGAATTTGTTTCAGCTCATACAACCTTCTGCGAACAAACACAGCTGTGAATTTCAAGTACTTTTTTTTGCTATATTGTTTTAAGGATTATATAAGAGGATGAAGTATTTTGAAACATAGCAACTTGAAATTGATAGGCGTAATATACTGTATAATTATATACTGTATATACTATATATTACAGGAACATTGCAAAGTACTTGATAATGGAAATGATGTTATGGGCTCGGGTGGTGTCGAAAAAGATATTTCGAGCCTTTATAGGCTGAGACCGAGACCATTGATTTGTGGTCTTAAGACCGATTTTGAGACCAAGACCAGTCTCGAGTAGCACAACACTACTACGTCGTATATAACTGCATTATCTAGACTATAAGACGCATGTTCATTGTTCTCTAGCAGATGCTGTGTGCTTTTATGTATTATTATTTTTTGCATTAGTGTTAAAGGTAATTTTCAATTAAAGGAGCACTATTCCTGCAGGCATACTCTAATGTTAAAATATATTACTGTTAACGTTGCATAATGGTAGCAGAAAGCAGATTAAATATCATTAATCATGTGGTTTATTGGAATATAATCAGGTATATTATATTATATGATATTATATTGATGCAGTGTTCAAATGAACTTTATGCAATTTTTTAATAAAACAATCCTCCAGAGTACAGCAGCTAGAGGAGGAGAACTCTGAGATGAAGGTGAACGTTTGCCGATTAAAGTCTCAGACTGAGAAACTGGACCAGGTGAGTGATGTCATCAGTCTCATCGTTATCATTGTCAACAGCTTCTTCATTCCCATCACCATAGTTATGATCATAATCATTTTATAATGACTAGCATCTTCATGACTTTCGGAATAATCATCATGATCGCTACCTTCTCCTTCATCATGTCTACCTTTGTTGCAGGAGAAGCAGCGCATGACTGATAAACTGGAAGACACGAGCCTGCGTCTAAAGGACGAGATGGATCTGTATAGGAAGATGATGGACAAACTGTGGCAGAACAGACATGAATTTCAGAAAGAACGAGAGGCCATGCAGGAAGTGAGACACTGCCGTTTAATCCTCAACGAATCTCCAATATCCAGCAGTCCATTTTTAAAAGAGATACAAACTAAGTGTTTAGCTGTGTGAGAAATCCTTATCAGAATTGATCTGAACGCCAAACTCTTGCGATGTCATCATTTTCATTCCTGTGTTTAGGATGGCAATGCGACAACGTAACAGAGCGACTGGAGATTTATTTTCACTCAGAGTTACGATACATACTTCAGCACACACGTGGCGTAAACTATGACATCACAGTCAAGTAATTTTTCTTTCAACCGTGTTGATTGCAATAATTATACCACAGCGTGGTTAAATTCTTGAATCAGAAGGAGCTGATTCATTTTTCTATAGCAGCACGGATCTGAATATTTATGACTGGAACATAAATGATAGCTTTACATTAATCCACTCGTTCTAATACATTATTATTCCTATAACAGCTCATTCACAGGAACTTGTAAGATTTAGCTAATAAATGGATAAAAACGTTGTTATTGAACAAAGTCGTTGATGTATCACTTACGTTGCAGCAGCTACACTATATGGCCAAAAGTTTATGGACACCTTACCATCACACCCATATGTGGTTCTTCTCCAAACTGTTGCCACAAAGTTGGAAGCACAGAGTTGTCTAGAATGTTTTTGTATGTTGTAGCTTTACAATTTCCATTCACTGGAACTAAGAGGCCCAAACCTGTACCAGCATGACGATGCCCCTGTGCACAAAGCGAGCTCCATGAAGACATGGTTTGAGAAGGTTGGACTGGAAGAACTCGAGTTTCCTGCACAGAGTCCTGACCTCAACCCCACTGAACACCTTTGGGATGAACTGGAACACCGACTGCACCCCAGACCTCCTCACTTATCATCAGTGCCTGACCTCACTAATGCTCTTGTAGCTGAATGAACCCAAATCCCCACAACCACACTCCAAAATCTAGTGGAAAGCCTTCCCAGAAGAGTGGAGCTTATTATAACAGAAAAGGGGGAATAAATCTGGAATGGGATGTTCAGCAAGCACATATGGGTGTGATGGTTAGGTGTCCACAAACTTTTGGCCATATAGTGTATATCTCTGACATACAAACTCAAAAACTACTCAAAATACTCTTTAAAGTTTGTTTAGGGCACAGTGCTGTTGAATTCTCCACTCTGATTGGTCAGAAAGTGTTGGTTAATTTTCTGGACCAGTACAGCTCAGGCAGTAGTTCCAGCTAGCAAATCACAGGTTTATATTAATGCGCTTATTCTATTACGTTTCTATAGTAACAGCTCATTCACATGGACTAGTATACATAATTATAAAAAAATCTCTTGTTCATTAACAGCATGAAACATATAGACGTTGCTCTGGCGAGGCTTTCTGTAAGGAGATGTCTAACATTTATGACAGAAGACATTAATCAGTGGCTACGTTTACATGCACATCAAATTCCGTTTAAGATCTGTATTCGGGTTGCAGCCATATTCCGAATACGATGTTTATATGCGTCCAGGCATCCGATTATTCCTGTATACGTGGTTGTAGTAAGTATGCCCGAGTTGCCGTTCCTAAATACCTAACCTACAGCTAAGCATCTGTTAGCACCCACAATTCCTTGCAGACTGAACATGCACATATATCTCTTTTCAGTGGATTTTCTGAATAAGGTGTTTACACGCAACAAATTTCCGATTAAAACAGGCATAATCCAGGGGTGGGAATTGGAATTTGGGGAATCAGGATATTGTCTTAATCTGAATCGGGCAATCGGATTGCAGCATTTACGTGACTCAATATTGAAGATTACTGCCAAATTAATATCGGAATATTGATGTGCATGTAAATATAAGTAAAGCTCCTCGTTTTAGTTTTCCACCATGGAGAAAGTCGTTATGATGGAGGACTTTGCGCTTTGTGGTTTCTCAGTTATGTGACAAGCTGCATTTATTCTTCTTATTAGCTTCAAGAGCGAGAGAATATAAAATGTAAGACATTCTACATTAACATAACATTACACATAAACAGATCAACATATGATTTCTTGTTCTTTAATTTAAAAAAATGGTAATTGTTGGCATATTTAATATAGTAACACACTTGTTCTAGCCAAGTGCTACCAGGCCACGTGAGTTACACACGTGTCAGAAACAGCTACTGTGCAGGCAATTGAGGTGGAAAATCTCTGCCGGTATGAACGCAGAGTACATTCATTACATGTTCTCTCCTAACAGTCCTTGTGGTAGCTTAATGACTTACATCAGATATTGGCTCCTCTGGTTTTGTGAATGCATCATTTTTCCTTGCATATATGTGTGTGTAGTTGATAGAGGACTTGCGTCGGGAACTGGAGCATCTGCAGCTGTTTAAGTTAGAAACGGAGAAACCTGGGCGTGGTAGAAACTCCCTGTCTGAATTCAGCGCTAGAACACGCGAGATCGAGCTCGAGCATGAAGTCAAACGTCTCCGACAGGTATAAAAACTCTTCACTATGTCTGTGATTGTGTTATCATATCTCATCTGCACACTGCTGTTCTGTCTGAAGTGTTGCTCCAGCATCGTAGCAATCTGCAGAAGAACCTAATTATGATGAATATCTTGTAGGATGATATTTTACCATCACCTCCACCCCTCTATATCACCTAATCATTTTTTTCTCCACCCCCCCAACAGGAAAACCATAAACTGCGTGACCAGAACGACGATCTGAATGGACAGATTCTCAGTCTCAGTCTGTACGAGGCTAAAAACCTCTTTGCTTGCCACACTAAAGCTCAGAGTCTCGCCACCGAGATCGACAACGCGTCCAGAGACGAGGTGAGACAAAACACACACATGCCAGTGGTTTGAGACAGAAAGAAAAATGAATAGGCTAGTATAAATATATGGTTCTCATAGTCATATTTAGTATATAGTCATCCTCCTTGCTCATTCTTGGTGTGTACATTCACATATAGGAGATTCTTCCAAGCTGAGAATAGCCTAGCAGTTTACCAGCCAATGTTCACGACCTCAGCAATCACCTCTCTGAAAATAGGTCTAGTGAGAACTTGCATCACATGTCACACACACTGGCAATGTACGAGCTGTTATACTGTTAGCATTGGAGCAATCAATCCAGTCTACAGAAGTGGATCCCTCTGTGAGGAACACTTTGCTCCTACTAGCAGGAAACCTAAGAGCAGATCACTTTCAAGATTAAATATCACCATCAGGTACCCAGAGCTGTTATTGCTATTGTATCCAAAATAGAAAAAGGGAGATCAGTGCATCCCTTAAAATAACAATTATCAAGAAGCCACATTACTGTGTTCTAGCTTTCTAAAATGACTGAAACGCAAATTCTCCTTAAAATGGACGGTCTTCCAGTAGGAACACTCAATTCAATTCAACAAGACAGTGTTTATGATTACTTAGGTACAAATCTACAGGACCCTGGTGACATTATTCCCCGAAGCAACCATCCAGATCAGCAGAAGGTGTGTCACAACACTATTGAGACATACAGCGGGGTCCAAAACTCTGAGACCAATCAAAACTGGAAAGAAACTCTTTTAGAATGTAAAAGAATTTTCAACCAAAGAAAGGAAACTGTTCAATATGTTGGATGTTGAAGATTCAAGATTCTGCACTATTTCTAGGTCACTATTTAAAGTTAAACAGATTTGTAATATTGACCATGTACCTTTGACTTATCCCTTCTATTGAAGCACGTTCAGACGGCACTGCGATGGATCTGATCTAACATTGGTCATCAGGTTGTAAACAAATTTGTGAAGCTTGAGTGAATGTTGGCTTTAAAGTGAGGCATACCAATTCTGAAATCCATGAAAATATAAAGTAAGATTTTACTTTTCACTCAAGTTATTGCTGACACTGTAATTTGTAATGAATGTTTTGTATTAAATTTTCATTAGTGGTCTCAGATGATTGGTCTCCACTGTAGGTTTTAACTCGTTCGAACACTAATAAGACATGAATTCCTGCGTTTGGGATGAAGTTTAAAACACAGGTCCTAAAACAAAAACAAATTCATCTCGCCACCACTCAATTTTCAAAATGACCTAGTGACCGAAGCCTTTGTAGTGTGTGCGGTGGTATTCACAGGCGTGTGTTTGTACTCATACGTTTCTCATCCTGCAGCTGGTCGAGGCTCTGAAGGAACAGGAGGAAATCAACTTCCGCCTCCGGCAGTACATGGATAAGATCATCCTGGCTATACTGGACCACAATCCCTCCATCCTGGAAATCAAGCACTAGGCCTGTCCTGAAGAAGTAAAGGCTGGCATTTTGTGCCACCTTGTGGCTGGGGGAGTGAGGCACACCAACATTTCCACCTCACATCTGGATCAGGAGATCCATTTTAAAAAAAACCAAGTGATACATCTAGAATATAATGTAAAATGTATTCTTCGTTATACACTCAATATTGTGTACATACACTCCACTCGAGTCTAATAGTCAAGTTGCACTGAGAACTGTTTCGATTGCGTCAGATATCTCACACTGCTACGTGATGTTGTTCCTCACTAAAATCAGTCCAGGATGGTTGGTTGTTATTGGCTGAAAGCAGCAGGGACAATAAAGCAGAAGACAAATAGCACTTTGCTAACCATATAGCACCTTTGCCAACGTCTATTCTAGAACCATTTCTCTGCTTTTCCATCACTAAACAGCCGCTGATGTCTGAATGCAGTGACCACGAATTGAACTTCAAATTTAAATGAAACTCACCGTCTGAATAGTTCATGTCTCTGGTCATACAGAACACAGTGAACCAATATGAAACACTTAAAAGACAACATTGCTCTATCCATCAAAATGCAATGATTAAATGCCTGCTTCTTACTGCCATCTGATTTTTACTACATCAGCATGCACAGGTACATGTAGTCTCACTTGGTACCAAATCCAATCTAATCCCTGTAGATAAATTCATAATCTAGCTGTACAATATCTAGAACACCATGTTGCACTCTGAAATATGTCACATTACACAAGAAATATGATTTCCATTAGATTTCCATCTAATGTTGTCTTGAGGTTTTTAAGAGTTTAAAATCTGTTGTAAAATGTATAGAAATGAATCCGCTCCTTAAAAAAAAGGTTCACTGCTGCTTCACTGAGGCAGCACCAGCCAAAATCAGTTATTAGACCTTTTTATTATTATTATTATTATTATTATTATTATTATTATTATTATTAGACAGGGTTCTTTTGCATCTTACGCCGGATGAGAAAGGTTTGGACCCCTGATATAATTGCACGTGACTGTAGAATGGACCTTCGGGGAAATGTGATTTTTTTTTTCTGTGGCAATAAGAAAATGCTGAAGGTTCATCATCATCCTATACAGAGTCATTAACAAGAGAGGACGTATAGACAGTGTAGCTTGTGTCCCGAAACAGACTGATGTCCATCATGGATACTAGCAAAAATAAAATAAAATAAAATAATTTTTTTTGTCCAACATAACAATCTTGGACATTTAGAATTATTATTATTATTATTATTATTATTATTATTATTATTATTATTTTGTTAATAATACTACTACTACTACTAATAATAATAATAATATGCATTAAACAACTTTCCACAGTGATTTAAAAAACATATACATAAAAATATTTCCTAGAATAAATGCAATAGAATTAAAGATGAACAAGAAAATAAACCGAAGCACAAGCTACGTAATAAGAGCTCACTCACAGACCAATAGACATGTGCCGATATGATTTTTAAAAAAATTGAATTGTCTAACTTTTAAGCATTGTTTACAGTATTGTCAGAACATTTCTGTACGTTCGGCTGCGCCTGTGTGATTGCGCCTGCGTGATTTCAGTTAGCTCTTGTAGTGAAACAGTGAAGTGCAAACAGCTTAGCGTCTTACAGACACTGCTTGTCTAGTCATGTTAGCTAGCTAAATGCAAGCAGGGGTATGATTTCTGCCAGCTGACAAACACAAAGAAGTATCAGTTGCCTAAATCACTAGTTCCTGATTCAACGTTAGTTCTAGTCGCCTTGGTTTTCAACGGCGTGTTCATCTGTGAGATTTTTCTTTCTTTTTTTTTTGTGCTGGTTGATGTGTGTCATGTTTCTGAAGCTACATTTAACAGGCAACTCAACAGCAACTAGCATACATTTACACGGTGCTAATCAAAGTAGCTAAGAAATTTTTTTTTGCGTATTCTTCCTCAGTCTGGCAAATGTACAGAATTATGCGACACATGCCTCCTTTAATATCCCTTCGAATTTGTCCAAAAATATGGAGTGGCCTCCTTCCGATATCAGCTTAGGAGAAGTGATGATATTGTGATGCTTTTAGGATTTCGATATTGTGCTTGTTGTAATGTCTAACCGATGATCGGCACATGACTACACGTTTGCACAAAACGTAGCGTTTACAGGTTGTTGTATGTCTGCAAGCGGAGCTGTATACATCCGTCTTTATTTTAAGAAAGAAAGATACAGGATGTGTATAAATACTAAGATTATTTTCATACATTAGTGTAAAAGATGTTGAAATGAATCCCAAGACAGGCCTCTGTCTCTTTCTGCGTAGTTCACAAAAATAAAAAAGTTATTTTTCTAATCCTCATTTTTCAAATAAGGCCTAAGTGGTTGCTGTTCTAGTAAGAATATTAATTAGACATGACAATATAGGTGAGTAAAAGTACATTAGACTAGTTAACTTACACACCTACAGCATTCTTAACAGCTAATAAGCACCAGTTACATTTCAATATGAAATCTGTGTGTCAGTAAGTAAAATAACCGACCTTTCAGCAATAAAATACTTAATAAATACTTAATATTTCATTTGTGGGGATTAGATCTGTCCATAACAGCTGACAGAACTTACTTTTTATTCTGCTAGTGTGCTAGCTACTTAGCCCAATATGACTCGGTAGCTATGTAATTCAAAGTAAATGGACTATACACATATTGATCTTGCTGATAAAGTCAAGTGCAGCCTTATTTAAAAAAAAAAAAAAAAAATCCCTCCCTGCACATTTGTCCCTTTTTGCTGGAAGTGTACAGTCACATGATGTCGTGAGAGGAAGCCGACAAGGGTGTGTTATAAAATACAGGGTAGCTTTAAATGGACTTTCTTCAGCATGGCTCTATATACACTATATGGCCAAAAGTTTGTGGACACCTGACCATCAAACGCATATGTGCTTGTTGAATATCCCATTACAGATTTATTCCCCCTTTTCTGTTATAATAAGCTCCACTCTTCTGGGAAGGCTTTCCACTAGATTTTGGAGCACGGTTGTGGGGATTTGTGTTCATTCAGCTACAAGAGCATTAGTGAGGTCAGGCATTGATGTTAAGTGAGGAGGTCTGGGGTGCAGTCGGTGTTCCAGTTCATCCCAAAGGTGTTCAGTGGGGTTGAGGTCAGGGCTCTGTGCAGGAAACTCGAGTTCTTCCAGTCCAACCTTCTCAAACCATGTCTTCATGGAGCTCGCTTTGTGCACAGGGGCATTGTCATGCTGGAACAGGTTTGGGCCTTTTAGTTCCAGTGAATGGAAATTGTAATGCTACAACATACAAAAACATTCTAGACAACTCTGTGCTTCCAACTTTGTGGCAACAGTTTGGAGAAGAATCACATATGGGTGTGATGGTCAGGTGTCCATAAACTTTTGGCCATATAGTGTATGTCTTCAGTGTGGCCATGCCTCTCACTGAGGCGTCATGTCTATTTAAACTGAGTCGAGCGCTGTGATCTTTGATTGCTAATTTAATCTAAATGAATTCCTCCTTGATAATTCAGATACATAATCCATGATGTTCATATTTTAAAATTCTCACTACTCACAAATTTTTATCGGTATCAGTATACTCTCGATATTACTATTAGCTTGAAAAAGAAAGTCGGTGGTATCGCCCATCTGTACTGACTTGAATTTCGCAGCTGTCACTTCGTAATTGTTGTAATTACGACATTGTGAACATACCAAGAAACTAGCATTTTAGTAAATTTGCTAACCCATAACCCATCAACAGGCTAAAACACAAGGTTATTTATAGTAAACTATAGCAAGTGAAATAAAAAACACGCGTCTTGCATAAAGAAAAGTTCGATTCTAGCTTGTTTTAGCTATCTAGTGAGGATAATGTGATTAAAGACAAGATATAGCAGTGCAATCGGCTCATTTATGGTCGTGTGTATGCCTTGTACGCCATGTGTACGCCTTTTAAAAATGGGCGTGTCCCTTTTGGTAAGATGAATACTCATATTCATAATCAGTCATATTTGAATATACAATCAAATGTTCATCTGGAAAAAGTGCTCTCACTGTAAATGCCATGAATGTATCACCTCTGTTTTTTATCACCGTGTAACATTTGTTTTTTTATTTATATATTAAAATGTTACGTGAATGACAGTATTGCAGATGACTGTGTAGTTCAGATTACTGCTGTACACAGAAACGCACACTACTGCACAAATCGCATGTGATTAGTCTGTCATACGTTTGTGCCTATATTTCTGTCTTTTAATAACGTTTGATTTTACTAGGAACTTTTTTGTATATACATATATACTTCCTTCACTTATTTGCGTTGTAGCATTGCTGTAAACTGTACAAACAGTTTGTATTTACGTACCACACACACACACACACATCCTAGCTAAAGAGCAAATGATGGTTGTTTTTGTTTTGTTTTGTGTTTTATGATTTTAAAAAAATGTATGAGGCATGTATGAGACATTTTCATTAACATTATCACTATTTCGCTGTTGTAAAGATGTAGTGATATCAGAGAAAAGCCTACTGTAATTCTCTAGAGCTCACGCATTAGTGTGTGTGTGTGTGTGTGTGTGTGTGTGTGTGTTTAGGCTGATCTATACAGCAAAGAGATTTTTTGTAATTATAGCTGAATCCTCATATATTAAGATGAAAAAAGTGCTCTCATTAATTGAACTTATTTTAGGCACTTAGGAATAATGTCTCATCAGCACATTAGATATTTGCGCAAATGAAGTCCCGTGTTTGCACTAATAACTCAGCACATAGATCAATACAGGTAATTATGTTTTATTATTATTATTATTTTTTTTTTTTTTTGTAAATGCCAAACAAAACACACTTTCACTAACTGATCATTTTAGCAATGTTTGTTTTTGTACTGATTTGATAGATGGTTGCTCACCTGTCACCACACACAGGCTAAACTTTTTTGTTTTTGTTATATAAAAAAAGAAAAGAAATCAATGTTAATGATCTAGTGACAAACTGCAAATGGAAAACTATAATAAAGCATTTGCATTGGCATGATTTGGCGTTTTAATTTTATTGATGTGTTGTTTTTATTTTGATGGTTTGTAAAATGCTGCTTTATAGAACCTTATACACTATATGGCCAAAAGTTTATGGACACCTGACCATCACACCCATATGTGGTTCTTCTCCAAACTGTTGCCACAAAGTTGGAAGCACAGAGTTGTCTAGAATGTCTTTGTATGCTGTAGCTTTACAATTTCCATTCACTGGAACTAAGAGGCCCAAAACTGTTCCAGCATGACAATGCCCTGTGCACAAAGCGAGCTCCATGAAGACATGGTTTGAGAAGGTTGGACTGGAAGAACTCGAGTTTCCTGCACAGAGTCCTGACCTCAACCCCACTGAACACCTTTGGGATGAACTGGAACATCGACTGCACCCCAGACCTCCTCACTTATCATCAGTACCTGACCTCACTAATGCTCTTGTAGCTGAATGAACACAAATCCCCACAGCCACACTCCAAAATCTAGTGGAAAGCCTTCCCAGAAGAGTGGAAGTTATTATAACAGAAAAGGGGGAATAAATCTGGAATGGGATGTTCAACAAGCACATATGGGTGTGATGGTCAGGTGTCCATAAACTTTTGGCCATATAGTGTACATTTCAGGTACATCACAAATGTATCATAGGTTTGAATCAATGAATTGATTCGAATATCTGTATATCTTAGTGGTTAGCCCTTTTGCCTCACATCTCCAGGGTTGGGGGTTCAAATCCCACCTCCACCCTGTGTGCATGGAGCATGCATGTTCTCCTTGTGCTCCGTGGTTTCCTCGGGGTTCTCCAATTTCCTGCCCCAATCCAAAGATGTGTTGGCACTGGCATTTCCAAACTGTCCATATTGTGTGTGATTGTGCCCTGCAATGGGTCGGCACCCCATCCAGAGAGCTCCCTCACCTTGTGCCTGGTACAGAAAATGGATGGATAAGTGAATAACTGTAAGTGAATAATTCATTGGCTATGTCTTCTTCATCAGAAAATTTCAGTAAAATGAATGTGAGAAAGGGAATGATCTTATTGGGCTGGACATTGTGACTATCAATGCTGTAATGTTTAAAGTTTACCCTAGGTGGTGCTGCTGAAATATAATCTCTCTCTCTCTTTCTCTTTCTCGGTTTGGCTGTCGCTAACCAGTAGTGACATTTTCATCAGTCCATCCGCAGGTTAAACTGAACTAAAAACTCCTCTATACCTCCTACAGGACACGTCTGATAGAACTGACCAATGACTTAATCCTTATTATACTACAGCGCTGTTGAATACTCCATTCTGATTGGTCAGAAGGTGTAGATTCATCTTCTATAACAGCAGCCCTGACAGGAGTTTGGACTGCAATGTGTTCATGCTAATATTTTATCATATCTGTAGTACAGTGGATATAAAAAGTCTACACACCCCTGTTAAACTTGGAGGTTTTTGTGATGTTAGATAAAAATGAAACCAAGATAAATCATGTCAGATCTTTTTTCCACATTTAATGCGATATAGTGACCAACAAAATTCAAGTGAAATACAAATAGAATTGTTTTAGCAAAAAAAAAAAAAAAAAAAAACAAGAAAAAACTTACAGTAACCTGGTTGCATAAGTATACACACCCCTTAACTAATACTTTGTTAAAGCATCTTCTGCTTGTAATACACTCGATCTTTTTGAGTACAAATCTACCAACTTAGCACAGCTTGATTTGGCAATTTTGTTCCACTGTTCCTTGCAAAAAAATACTCAAGATCTTATCAAATTGCAAGGGGATCTCTTGTGCACAGCCCTCTTCAAGTCATTGCACAGGTTTTTGATAGGATTTAGATCTGGGCTCTGACTGGGCCATTCCAAAACGCTGATCTTCTTCGTCTGAAGTCATTCCTTCGTTGACTTGGAATTGTGCTTTGGATTCGTTATTGTGCTGGAAAGTGAAATTTTTCTTCATCTTCAGCTGTCTAACAGAGGTTGCAGGTTTCTGTGCCAAAATAGATTGGGATTTGGAGCTATTTAATTCAATTTTAATTGTATGGCACTGTCACAAAACAGTTTTACAGAACATCGGATATAGAATTTTAATTTAAATTTATCTGTAATGAGCAAGCCAGAGGCGATCTTGACTTGTCCCAGCAGAAGAGAAGCAGCCCCATAGCATAATGCTGCCACCACCATGCTTCACCATTCTTTGAGTAATAAGCTATCTTATTTTTGAGCCAAACATATCTTTTAGAATTATTTCAGAACTCGATTGAAACCAAAAAATCCTACAGAAACAGCTGATCTTTATTTGGGGTTAATCAGAATCACTTCACTGATGATAGGTGTAGGAGCATTACTATTGAACATGAGTTCGAATGTGATTGGTTCATTCTGAGCACAGTCACATGCCCCATTATAAAATGGTGTGCACACTTACACAACCAGGTTATTGCAAGTTTTTTCTTTTCTCCAAAATAATGATTCTGTTTGTTTTTCACTTGAATTTTGATGGTCGCTATATTCCATTAAATGTGGGAAAAGATCTGACATGATTTATCTCGGGTTATCACAAAAAACCTGCATTTTTAACAGGGGTGTGTAGAATTTTCATATGCACTATAACAGTTTATTCACAATTATGACTTGTATGGCGGGCTCTCGACACAAACAGCTAAAAAAAAATTGATATTGATATGGTGATGTTTTCTGTGAGGAGGTGTTTATTTAGCATTAATGGAAGGAGTCTCCTTTTAAATGGTTTGTTTCTCTCTAGCTTATTAACACAGTAGATCAGATTTTAAGTGCCCTCTGACTTCTTCAGCTTGTCCATCTCGGGGAATCCTGAATAACTGAACCTTCGCGCTGCTTGGGCACTTCTATATGGTGTTTATGTTGCTAACAGGGAACTAGCATGTGCTACTATCTGCTTATAATGTGAACTTTAGTATCTGTTAGAATTTGCATGTAACAGGAAAGTTACTGGAAACCCAACAGGCTCTTGTAGAAAAATTCCAGCGCTCATGTCACACCACCCACTCCAATCCCCGCAAATCACAACCCCCACCACCACCACTCTACATTCGGGTGTTTTTGGCAAGGGTTTGAACCTTTTTTTTTTTTTTTTTAGCAAGAACGCAAATGCCAGGATCTGTTTCTGTTTTCAAGTTTGGACTGAAAAACAGATCACGGCCAAATGTCATTCCTCTCCATTCAACCGGAGAAACAAAACACCCAAAACCCTCCTGTAGTGTGCTCTACTTAGCCAAAAGCCCACACCAAATCTTTCAATATTTTATCAATACACTTGCAATGTTTAAGCTCATTCTTAAAAATCATCTTCAACTGACTTTGAAAAAAGGAAAGATGTGAAGACAAGTGTGTGTGCACAGGTGTAAGTGGGAAAAAAAGAGCTAGATGGCAATTAACATAATATTTCTGCACCTTTGTTATAATGAACACGTTTATTCCTCCTTGGATAACATTGGATAACATGAACATTAGAGCACAAGCTGAGCTAATCAGGTTCATGTTGGAAAATTTTAACTATTGTTCCACTCATAGTAAAAAAAGTATAAAAAAGGGGGAAAAAATCAGCCTTGCTTAATGTTTTCACATGGGCTAAAATTCCCCAACACGTTTCTATGAGTCATCATATGGGAAAAGAGAGAGTGCTGGAGCCATGCCTGGTCAGAATGGAGTTCCCCTTTACACACGCACACACGCACACACATTGACAAAGGCACTACAGACTGTGCAGAAGGAAATCAGCAGAGCAGAGAGAACATTATTAACTGCGATCCAGAATCAGATGACGTTTGGCTTTCCCGTGTAAACCCTGGAGGCGCAGTAACAAAATCGAGCTGACATTTGAGGTGTCACCACTTCACTGCAGGCTTAAACAAGCGCACTACTTTGAGAGTGACTACTGTGCATGTGTGAAGTCATGCTGCCTCATTGAGGCTGTCGTTCAAGCCAGACTACCTCAAGACAAATAAAGGAGTGTGTTATTATAGCAGTGAGCTGAGCTGTGTCGCCGATTTAAAACTAACCAGCATGAATTATCCTGTCGACTTTATTGAACTCCCTGAAGTGTCAAATAAATCAGAATTGCTGTTTTGAAACATTCTGGATGTATGTCTTGGCTAGAATGTATAACAAATTGCCTTAATCTTAGCTGTCATACTTGTGCCAGATTGGAAAAAAAAAACCCTGTATTTTTATATCATTAAAGCAATCGGGAAACTGTTCACTAAGCCTAACTAGCTTGCGCTACCTTGCTATCTATTGTTACAACATATACTGTCATTGGAGTATGTTAGCTAAATATAGGTAGTTCAAAAATAAGGTAGTAAATAGAGCTGGTCGGCTAGTGTTACACCGAATGGTCTTCATTGTACCTATTAAACACAGACAATTTAATAGCTAGCTAGCTTAATAGTCACACCAAGAGGCTATCACTGCAGCTACTACGTAACCCAGATAGCATGATAATAACTCCTTAAAATATCATAAGCTATATTGATAGCTGGTTTGTCATAGCAGGGAATTGTCACTGAAATATTTACGCATAAATAGCTAAATAGGTAGCTAGCTTTGTACTTACGATCTACCTACGATCTATCTGCTATCTAGTTACTGTCAGTCTATAAATTATTAAATAAAATAAGGCATTAAGTTAGAGATTATTATTATTATTATTATTATTATTCCAGTAGCTAAACCCTAGCTCGACACTGCAACTTGGATTGGAGCTGTGGAGAATCTTGAATGCTCTTGGCCATTGTAGAAGTAATTTCCTCGACATGTCTCACCCTTAAGTCCCATTTCAAATGAAAATATGTACAGTATATCAAAATCTCAACCATAAAGCTGTTTCACTGGCACCTTAAAGGCTTGTTCAAATTTGGTACTAGTCATGGTAGTTAGAATGATTCCATTAGAGATGTATCCTTTGAAATTTATAACTTGATTGGTGCTAATTAGCTAAATGTTTGCATGTATAAAAACATGCGAAAACTTGATCATGCCTGCAAAGAAAGCGCAAACTGGTTCGCTAACAGGCTTCACAGATGATTGTGTCTTTCACCTGAGCAAACTAGCACGTCTTGTCCATTTTAAATGTACAATTTGGGGCGTTTTTCCTAAAGGTGTTGAACACAGGGCTGCGTCAGTGCAAATGTGCATGGGGCTGTGCATGTGCAAATTAGGACATCTGAAGAGCACGTATTAAATTTGCAGCAGACAGCTGAAGACCAAATTACACCGTTTACGTTCACACCTCAAATGCCAGCAGCATTCAAACAAAGCCTGTGAAAAGGTTTTTCATTCACATTTACCTCATTGACATAAAACACAATTTAAACACATATCTACACTCTTTTATTGATTTATTCATATCATATTTTGAACAGCTTTTCTAATAATCTCACTGCCTTTATTTGGGACTATACTTGAGATTTCATGTTCAGTTTATGGCTATTGAAAACAATTAAACCTCATCTATTACCCAGCTAAATATTGTTCTCGCACTCTGTTTGCACATGATTATTAATTAATGATTAATTAATGCAATTATTCTTTGTAAACTACCTGAAGCACAGCCACTTTTAGTACACTGCCATTGCACAAATTAGCATGCATCCTTAATAGTTAACTAAGGCCTCAATAGAATTTTAAAATACACTTACATTAAGTGTGCAATATTCAGATTCAATTCACAAATGAAACTGATAGCAAGTAGGGAAGGTACAGTATGGTTGATCTTTTGAGAAACATATAGTGAAAACACTAGGAGTCAAAGCTTTGATTTGTTCTTGCCTGCAAATTGATTCGTCCTTTAATAGAGTCATTTAAAAAAGAATAAATTGTTCACAAATCCTCAGTCACTGTCGTGTTTCCTGTGCAACCACATGAGCTCCCGAAACCACAGACTAAAATGGCAGCCATAAATCCGAGCCCCAAGGATCCATTTTCGCCTTGGGCACTTGAGGGAAACCCAACGCTGCACCCCCGAGGATGGTTTCCTCATTCTGAAAATATTTATATGTATAAGAACGTGTTGGGAAAATGGTTGAATCAGCACGGGTCCATTTACATCCTGATGGCACACCGCTTGTAGAGGAAGGAAATAAACATAGAAGCAACAAGACGATGTCATCCAAACACGCAATGACTGGCTCCATCCTAAACCGCATACTACTGTTTTGGCAGGAAGCGTCTTAAAAAACAGTTTTGTTTTTGGTTTGAATAAAGTGCAGCTTCCTGAAAAAAAATGGCTGACTCAAAGATGGGGTTTGTAACAGCAAAAGATAATAAAAGTTTTTCAGAAAGGCACTTGTTGGACAACCAAAGGCCTTGAGAGAACAGTCATTCACTCCCAACTATGTAAGAGGACAGCCTTCAGTTCCCCAGCAATCCATCACCTCCTATTAGCGAGAGGCGCAGGATGAGGGTATATTGCACCACTACAGAGCCAGCATTGATTTCCTTAAACAGTCAGAAGCTGTGAAGAAAATATATAGCAGATGGCAGTGTTTCACATGGCCTTGGAAGGGCTTATTAGAGTGTTGTATTGAAAAAAATGTACAGGTTCAATTCATAGTAGTCTTTGACATGTACTTGAACTAGCACGTGTCCTTATATACAGTCGATACAGTTGAATAGCCTTAGAACAAAATGAAGACATTTAGCGTGTTAGGTTTTATAGCTGTTCTGTCATGAGCACAAAAATGTATCACTATTAACAAAAATGGTCAGTGTATGTTTTAGTAATATCACACAAGCAAGAGTGTGGTTATACTGAATATTTCAGTCAGCAGTCAGTGTATGTCAGTATAACCGCATAATTGTGAGTGTGATATTGCTTTTATACAACAGCTCTATAAACAAGAAATTAAACGAGGAAGTGACATTTCAGACACAATATGGACAAAAGTTCTGTTTATTTTTGCTCCGCTAGAGGAAATAGATCCCGAAGAAGCCACACTCACTTTATAGCCCGTCGGCTAGCTGGCTAGCTAGCTCACAATGATTTGTACATTCCGGTTAAAGGTACTTCTGGTAAAATTGGCGTCCTTTCTTCCTTTTCATCTTCATCTGACAAGCCAAAAGTTATAGTCCTGAAAAGTATCGCTTGCCATGTCTGCTGATGATATCACTAACTCTACTGTAGTAATGGTTTCGAACAAGGAAGTGGAATTTTTACGTGGTGAACACACAGTGAAACGTCCCAGTGCTGTTATAGGAAACATAGGCACCCTTGAGACCAGTCAAATTATTAGACTGGAACTAACTGTTGTATAATAAGATATTAACAATGAAAAATAAAATGATGAAAAGTTTGTACCTTTCTTTCTGTATGTGATATACTGTATGTAGTCTTTAATATCTTGTATGACATGTTATCCCTGTGTCCGCATGGGGTTCCTCTGGGTTCTCTGGTTTCCACCCACCTCCCAAAAACATGCCAGTAGGTGAACTGGCCACACTAAATTGCTCTTGAGTGTGAATGTGTGTGTACATTGTTCCCTGCGATGGATTAGTGTGAGTTCTTCTGCCTTGCACGCAGTGTTTCCGGGCTAGGCTCTGGATCCATCCCGAACATGACCGCGTTAAAGTGGTTAATGAAGATGAATGAACGAATGAATGAACGAATGAATGAATGAATTTGTATGCTGACCCTTAACTGCCTCGAAACCTCTTTCATAACCTCTAGCCGCCACATGGATAGGCATTCCTATAAGGACTATGCTAACTAGCGTCACACCACAACACTGTTGAATTCTCGATTCTGATTGGTTAGAAGGTGGTGATTAATTTTTTAACTGCAGTTCTGACAGTAGTGCTGGCTTTAATTCAAATCACAGGTTTATATTAATGCATTCATTATAATTCTTGTGTAACAACTTACACAGGGACTCCATATTATCTAAGGCTAATAATAAATGGATTTTTAAAAAAATGCATTGTTCTTTAAGAAAGAAAAACCTACAGTGATTTATATGATGAAGTTTTGTGTAAGAAGACATTTATTTAACGTTTACTGTACGGAGGTTTTCCGCCCTGGGAAAGTCTTCAGCACAGTTCCGGTTTCTTGTTAACATGACGAGCTGCAATTCTTATTTACTTCAAGAAGGAGGAAAAAAAAGAGAGGCTTTTGAAGGAACAACAGTTTACACCTGCTATGGCATAAGTGATCACAGGAACTAGCTTGATTCAAGAACAATTAAATGTATAATAAATGTAACTATAAACATAAAAGAATGTGCCGTTCATGAATAAATTGAAAATTGTAAATGTTGGCAAACTGTTGTGGTATAATAGGAATAAAACACTTCGGGATGCATTACACCACCCTGTTGTTGATTATTTTCCCATAACAGTATGCCCTGGCAATATTTGAACAAAAATCAAGAGACGTCCATGTTTCTTGAAGACTTTTCAGGTGGTGTGCATTGTCCAAGCCTGCTTAAATGAAGAGGAGGATAAATAAGGGAAAAACAAAAGAGTGAAATTCCCCACTTTTATTCAGTCAAACTTCATGTGGCCCACATACAGTAGAAATAGAGAGTAGGAGTCAGTGAGGGCTCTCTCTCTTTCTCTCCGTTTTCTGTGTCTCTCTGACCAGCCTGTCTATGTCTCTGTTTTATATTGCATATTGTGTATTATTGAAAGATGATGGAATCGTGCTGGAGAAAGATCATTTGGTATTAGTTTTGGATAAGCGCTAATATAAAAAAAGACTGAATGACTTCCTCTTGGGATCCTGAGAACAACAAATGGACAAACCACACAATCATTAGGTTTTATGGAGAGTCCTTGTTCATATTCCAAGATTTCCTCATGTCTGGAAATACTCTGCTTTCTGGCACTTGGCCTATTCACTCTCTCTCACACACACACACTCACACACGCACACACACACACACACACACTATCCACAACGATCAGACTCGTGAGATAGGTTTCCATCCAAATGTGTCTCAAATGTTAAGTAAATCTCTGAAAAGTCTATAAATATGAAGGGTTGTGTTTCCAGCTCCTGTTCTGCTGAATATTCTGAATAAAGAGGAATACAAAGAGGACATCATTACAGTCATACAAGCTGTGTCTCAAAATTCACATACACCCATGTGACCTAACACTTAAAATGTAAAAGATGAGCATTTTAACATAGGCTTAGCTTTTCCTTAGGTTTTCCAAATCTAGATTTTTTTCTAAAAAAAAAAAAATCTTCAAATGATGGTTGAATGAGTGAGTGATGATAAGATAATCAACATCAACGTGAATGATAAAATACAAAAATTATGAAATTACTGTAAAGTTGTACAGGCTGCACGTTTTTTGGCCACTTTCAAAAATCCCTCCAGTTGTCAAAAATGATTTGCACACAGCAGAATTCAACATTAATAGTGCTGAGTATCTAGTTACCTTATAACCAAGTTTTCATAATACAGAGTTTTGCAAACACTAAATCATAAATAATAACTTGTTGAAAGATTTTAGCTAATCAATGACTGAAGCCGTAGCGAAGCGTGGCTATAATAATTTTATTATATCTGTGTATAACTGTAACACCAGCATTTCTCCCAACCATACACTCTCCCCCAGCACCAGGAGTCATGTGCATGCATGATACTTTCCTCACTTACTGCCACGCCCTCAACCATGCGTCCAGCTAAACCTATTTTCCGACAGCGTACACAGCAGAAGTTTTTGCCAGCGTCTTAAAATAGCATCTTTAGCGCACAGGGGGTCAGGTGGTTTTGAAATCCATGACAAATGTCTCGGGTGTTTACAGTTCAAGCAGCGTGGGGGTGGGGAGAGATTACAAGAGCGATTTCACACAATCAGACAATGAAAGAGAGAAAGAGCGAGAAAGAGAAAGAGCCATGCGCTGAAGAGCTGGAAAACACCTGCGCACTTCTGATTAGGAGACACCACAAGTGCTCTTATGGTCTGTGAGCTCTTACTGAGGGAGAGAGGTAGAGGGGAAAAGACGGATGACCCAGGCATGACAAATCATACATACTGTATCAACCGTTTTTTTTTTTTTAATCAGAGTTTATGACATTATCAGGATATTGTCATCCATGTTTACCTTTAGCTGTACATATTGGATGACAGTTTAAGCATTAAAAAACATGGCTGTATCTATTTCAGAATATCCATCCATATGTTTTCCATACCATTTATCCTACACAAGGTCACAGGGGAGCCTGAAGCCTATCCCAGGGAACTCAGGGCACAAGGCAAGGGACACCCTGGACATGGTGCCAACCCATTGCAGGGCACAATCACACACACTACAGACAATTTGGAAATGCCAATCAGTCTACAACGCATGTCTTTGGACTGGGGGAGGAAACCCCCAAATCACTGGGAGAACATGCAAACCACACACACACACACACACACACACACACAGCATTTGTACCCACAGCCCAAGAGGTGTGAGGCAAACGTGCTAACCACTAAGCCACCGTGTTTCAGAATATACAACATATATTTTCTTCTAGCATTTCTTCTCAGCTCAGATACACAGCTAGGCTAAACAGTTAGCTCTTATAGTGAATTACTACTAGAGAGCAGTTTATGCTTGATATACTGTATGAAGACTGTAGTAAGCTAGCTACCAATTACACATGCTGCTTATCTGGTAGTGTTATGTCAGCTAGCTAAACAGCTGAAGAGCTAAACTGACTGAAACATAGAAGTCATGGGATCACCCAGCTAGCTAAGTTGATCCTGCAAGAATAGTGTATCAACTTTTCACTATTTATTCATGAAAACGCAATCTGCAACTAGTGCCACACATACACTTGACCACTTGACCAAATCCTGCTAAATTCTGCTAAATAAAGCTGCAGGGATGTAGTATGATTAATTCCTTGATTATTGCAGAACACAAATGTCACTGCTCATGTTAACATGTGATGTATTGCACTGCTGTAGTGAGCTTAAATGACTCATCACATCTGTCATGCATGGAGTTGTATTGGAAAGATAGAATTTTTTAAACTGATAAAAAAAAAATTGTTCTTTTTTATTGGACTCAGACTTCTGGAGTCTATGAAGTATGAGGTGTGTGTGAACCATGCTGAACTTCTCCACGTGTTTTCACGGTCTTTAAGAGAATTTGCTGTAATCTCAGCGAGCCATGTCAGCATTTTTCTTATCCACTGCTCCCTATGGAGTTGCCTATCCTACTGATATCCTCCATCACTGAGTTACACAACGGATTATCATGTCTTCTGAGGACATAAATAATGAGAGTTCAAATGAATTCTGGAACAAACACACACAGCCACTGAGTCATCATGAATAATGTGTCCTCTGTGGTTTCTGGCACTGTATGACACAGATATCTATAAAAGATGGGCAAAGGACATCCCATAGCTGAAAATGCGTAATCTAAATTAATGACATTTCATTCGTTCATTCATTCATCTCCAGTAACCGCTTTATCCTGGTTAGGGTCATGGTGGATCTGGCGGCCTGGGAAAACCCTTTGTACTTTGACATTTTGTACTTTTTGTACTCATTTTGTACTCTGGCTTTCCTGAACTGACATGTTTCCCATTTGAATGATTCTCAATCAGACGTAAAGTTCTAGCATTTTAAAAGTCTGCTTTCCCTAAAAAGTGAAAAGGGAGAAAATTGAATTTAGATTTCATTCCATTTCCACTGAAAGACACCAGCACATTGACTGTCTAAAAAGCAATTATTTATTAATTTCACTGGCATTTAATGTAATATGCAATAAATAGGATACTATGGTGTGTAAATATCCAGCAACTTGATCAAAGATTAATGAAGTGCACTTAATAGCAAGGTTTTAGATTTTTAAGGGGACTAGCTATTTGGACATCCTTACCCAATGTTACTTCTACACCGGATTCAGCGTTGAACTCCACATCCCATAATACCACGCGGCCTACTAACATGGGCGCCAAGAACTCCAACTCCCATCACCTGACTACTGATCACAGTCACCTGGACTCAATCACACACACCCACACAATATAAAAACTCTCACATCCATTCACAAACTGCAAAGTATTCTGTCACGGTGGCAGACATGGAGGCAAGTGCAGGGTAAGACAGCTTTATTAGAAAAGCTCAACAATAAACCCAAATCTTCAGGCAAAATCAGAAACAATGAAGAGGCTAGGGTCATGTGATCAGCAAACAATATGAACTAGGCAAAAACTATAAACGTAGAACCAGAAACAAGATCATAAACCAGGTAGACTATAGCAGAGTGAAAGGCTTGGCAATGACAGCTATGAAACACAGTTTTGCAGTTGATTGAGTCCAGGTGACTGTGATCAGTAATCAGGTGATGGGAGTTGGAGTCCTTGGCGGCCATGTTAGTAGGCCACGTGGTGTTATGGGATGTGGAGTTTAACCCCGAATCCGGCGTAGACTTAAACCCAACATGAAATAAAAACATTCCCAATGCTGTTTTTGTGAAATATACTTGTAGTTTCTTAAAGTTGACATGTCAAAGTATAAGCATAAAAAAACTAATATTGGTCAAAACACGATTTTTCGTCATTTTTGATTTTTGGCTTGTTACCCGAATTACTCACAGCAAAATCTAATGGGATAACCAGGCCACTAGATACACACACACACACACACACACACACACACACACACACACACACACACACATTTACACCTTCAGGCAACTTGTAGATTTCATTTATATATCATAAATTTTTAACTTTATATTTAGACTTCGACATTTGTTTGTTGTTGAAATTTTTTTAAAATTTGAAATTTGATGAAAATTGTTGAAATTTGGCATGAAATTTGTTAACTAAGTTAGCTTTGTAGCACCAGGGCAAAATGAAAGCAAGTAAGCTGGAAAAATTTTTTTTAAATGAATATTAAAAATGAACTGTTCAATTTGTCAAACTTAACAAATAAAATGATTGTATGTAAATATACAAGCCCCATTAACATTATATGTTAATACATATTTACACATGCTACTCCTGAGATACCAGTGATCCTTTACAATTTATTTTGATTTAATTTAATTTGAATGTATTTATTTCTGTAAAGCTGCTTTGTGACAATGTCCATTGTTAAAACCACTATAAAAATAAAACTGAATTGAATTGAATGATATGTAGTGAGTCAGATAAGACCTACAGTAATCTATTAGACATTTAGATTATGTTTCATCTGATTGGCTACATATAATACAATAAAGCTAATAAAGCTAAGAGGCTAGAAAAGGTTTCATTTTTTCCCCTTTCCCACTTCTCATGCAGAATTTGTGTTCAAGAGTATCTATCTCTCTTTCTTTCCATTTTTCTGATTGTCTCTGCTTCTCTCTCTTTCTCTGATACCAGCATCCCTTTCTACACCATTGTGAAACTGTAGCTCTGGTTTTGGATTCCATTCACACATGGTGCTGTTACACTTGAGCGCACTTACAATCGATCCCAGGCAGTCGTCTTTAGGTGGACCAGAGATAAGTTCCTGACGACCGGTACACAACCGGTACACAACTGTCGGCGCAAACAGCCTCAGACACACAAAAAAAAGTGCAGGTTTGAAAACACTTATAATCTGCAGACAAATATTAATATATAAACACATTCCTAATCCTATATATTCATATTTAGAGCTGATATCTGGAACATTAATAGTGCTTATGAATAACAGGAATCATTAAATTGCCTGGACTTAGTATAAATGAATGAATGAATGAATGAATAGGTATTAATTAAAAAACATCCAGTGAGTGGCAGTTCTGGCGGTGTTAATGACTTTGATCTGACAGGAAGGCTACAAGAACTCAAATAACAACTCTTTACAGCTGTGGTAAGCAGAAAAGCATCTCAGAATGAACAACATGGCGAACCTTTTCAACGCATTAAAAAGCAAACACTTGGCTGACAGGAGTGGAATCTGATGTGGTCTTGTGCTGTTGTAGCCCATCCACCTCGAGGTTTGTGCGTTCTGAAATGCTTTTCTCCTCATTATGGTTGTAAAGAGTGCTTATTTGAGTTACCATAGGCTTCCTGAACCAGTTTGGCTATTCTCTTCAAAACCTCTCTCATCGACTAGGTGTTTCCGCCTGCAGCTGCTTACTGGAAGTTTTTGTTTTTTTTGCACCATTCTGTGTAAACTCTAGAGACTGGTGTGTGTGTGTGTGTGAGAAACTCCCAGGAGATCAGCATTTTCTGCAATATTCAAACCAGTCTGTCTGGCACCAAAAACCGTGCCACAGTCAATTTTCTCCCCATTCTGATGTTTGATGTGAACATTAACTGAAGCTCTTGAACTGTATTTGCATGATTTTTTTAAAAACATTGCACTGCTGCGCTGCTGAATAAGCAAGTGTACAGGTGTTCATAATAAAATGGACAGCACGTGTTTGTGAATGTGGAGTTAATAAATGCCCCATGTCCCCTGGGACAGGCTCCAGGTTACCCTGCAACCCTGTGTAGGATAATCGGTAAAGAGAATGGATGGATGGATGGATGTTTTTTAAATACATCTAATATTAAAATCCTTTACATTTTTTAATGTTGATGCAATGTCCTTCTTTTTAAACAGATTTTACATGCATTCCTTTGTACTTTTTATATCTAATGTTGACCTCTGATGTTAATGATAGCACAAATTTAAATTACACCATGGGCAAAATGTATAGTATGTTAGCACTCAGCAGTGTTATCATCTATAGCCTAAAACAGTTTAGTTTAAAAAGTTTAGTTCTCATAAGCTACTGGCTAATGTTCATCTGCAGTCTTTGAGCATGTAAACAAAAATAATAAGTGCAACATAATGCCATAAAATCACAATCACTTTTTTTATATATACACTAATGCTAGTGTGTATTCTTAGAATGACTTTAGTGCGTGTGTGTCTGTGTGTGTGTGTGTGTGTGTGTGTGTGTATGTGTATGTGTGTGTGAAATACAAGTGCAGGAAGGCCTGATGTTCCTGTGTGGGTGTTGTGGAGCTCCAACACATGCCAGCAATTGTTCTCACAACTGCATCTTTATTGTTAATGTCAACGAAAGAACAATAAGACAGATGTAACACTGAACAAGCCTCAGCTGCACCCCACACCTGTTAGGGCTTTTAAGGCATAAAGTAAAATTTATATAGCGTCCTTTAGTGACTATGTATATAGGCTATGTGTCTGCACAGACAGTAACAAGAGCTCAGGATTGAACCCTTGACTACAATTAATTTGAACCTTAATCTATAATTACTATAATATACCATAGATTGATTGATAGATAAACATAGACCATAATATACCATAGATAGTTAGATAGCTAGCTTTCTTGTTGGCTAAAAACTTCGATAAACTCAGAGTACTCTAACTAGCAAAGCTAATACAAGAAGACCAGCAATGTACTTTCATAATGAAAAATAAACTGCACCAAAAAGACCATTCAAGTTTTGCAAACATCTGTCTTTTTTAACAACATTGTGCTATCTAAAGTTATAATAAATAGAGGTTTTCTCATCGTCACGCAAACCAAAAATAAGTTTGCACAACATCTAACCTGGAACTTGACTCCTCCTCGGTGCATGAAAAGTAGTCTTGTAAGATGCTTTTCCAGGCTCTGAGAAAGCTGATATTTGTGTGTTCGTAAATGCTAGCAGCTGTGGAAGTAGAGCATTTCAAATGTACAATATAAATCACATACCATCAAAACATAAACATCCAAACTATATAAAAATGTCGAAAGTACACAATACTTCATGAGATACAAGACAAACCTTTAGCTATAGTGTATAATGTTAGGAGGCAAGAAGTTTCTGTACCTTGCTGGATAGCTAATAAGCAGTACCTTAGCTGTGTGTGTGTGTGTGGTTTTTTCAGAAAGTCCAATGCCATTTTAATATTGTAAACCACGATAAAAGTTAGGCAATTATTATTATTTGGAATTTTCATATTAGGACATGTTCTGTGTAGTGAAGCGAACTTCTGTGCAGTGAAGCGAACTTTGCACTGTATCTGACTCCAGACACTTGATCTGCTTCTCCAGTTTCCAACTGACTGTTGGCTCAGGGGTCTTTAGGACAAGATTTATTGAGACATCATATTTAGAAATAGTTCTTCACCATCTCACTATCACCTCATAAAATGCTCCTACAGAATCTGTAAAAATGGATGCAAGTGGTCATGATGGAGAGGTTTTCAGCTGTATGTTATAAATGACACCATCACAAAACATAAACAGCATGTATGGATTACTGGCGTTGCATGTTCTCCTTGTGTTCTTTTTTCCTTCCACTTTCCAAAAAAAATGCCAGTAGGTGGATTTGCTGTACTGTAAATAGCCCCTATGTACACTATATGGCCAAAAGTATGTGGACACTTGATCACACCCATATGTGGGCCTTCCCCAAAGTTGGAAGCACACACTTATCTAGAATGTCTTTGTATGCGGTAATGTACATAAGATTTCCTTTCACTGGGACTAAGTGGCCCAAACCTGTTCCACCATGACAATGCCCCTGTGCACAATGCGAGCTCCATTAAGACATGGTTTGCCAAGTTTGGTGTGGAAGAACTTGACTGGTCTGCACAGAGCCCTGACCTCAACCCCACTGAACACCACACGCCAGGCCTTCTCCCTTGACATTAGTGCCTGACCTCACTAAACCTCTTGTGGCTGAACGGGCACAAATCCCTACAGCCACGTTCCAAAAACAGGTGGAAAGCCTTCCCTGAAGAGTGGAGGCTGTTATACTGTTATAGCACCAAAGGAGGGACCAACTCTATATTAATGCCCATGGTTTGGAATGGGATATTCAAGAAGCACATAGGGGTGTGATGGTCAGCTGTCCACATACTTATGGCCAAATAGTGTATGAATGGGCATGCAAATATGTGTGTGTGTGTGTGTGTGATGTCCTGCGATGGACTGACATCCCAAACAGAGTCTATTCCTGCATTATGCTCAGTCATCCTGAGATAAACTCTGCCTTTACTGCAACCCCAACCAGGATAAAGCATTAGTGAAGATGAATGAATTAATAAAATCTGATACAGAAATGTAGAGTGTGGCACAGTGCTGCAGTAGGTTGCTTTGCTACCTCACAACTCCAGGGTCCCTGGTTCAATCCTGAGCCTAAGGTTACTGTTGGTTACTAACTGGGTTATTCTTATGTCCACATAGGTGTTCTCTGGGTGCTCTTTTTAATTTCACACCTTCCAAAAATGTGCAGGTAGTGTATGAATGTGAGTGTATACAGTAAGTGTGTGAATGTGTATGAATGAGTGTGTGTAGTGCCCTGCGATGGACTGGCATCCCATCCAGGGTGTATTCCCAGGGTGTGTTCCAGGGATAAGCTCTGGATTCAGTGTGGCCCTGACCAGAATAAAGTGGTTACTGAAGATAAATAAACAAAAGAACAAAAATGTAGAATTTACAGAATATGCCACCAGACACAGGACAAAGTTAGCTTGTAATGAAATGCAATGTAATCCTGATAACTAGTTTGCTAATGTTAGTCAGCTTGCTCTTTGCTACAAGAATTATCTTTATTTAAAAAGCCTTGTGCAGTCATTTATAAAATACAGTAAACTTATACAATACAAAATCATATTACAACTGCCTAACCCTTTTTCATGGTTTACAATACTAAAGTAAACCGTGCTAAAAGGTTACACAATTGAAATATAAAACTTTCCTATCAGCTTGTACCTCTGGCTGTGAACTTGTACTAACATTTCTGGCTGCAGATAGTTGATCCGCTTCTCAGTGTGGATTTCAGCTTACAGTGGGGTTTTGTGAGGCTTGTACAGTTACGGGTGCAGAAAATAGCATGGAAATATAACCACCTCACTTACCTTAGCAATGTGGAAAAGGCTGTGTGTGTGTGTTTGAGAGAGAGAGATTTAGACCACGCTTTCACTCTGACATTAATAGCTGCTGGTCCACTATAGTTATGATTCCACTAATAATATTAGGCATATTAGGCAAGGTTACCAATGCACACATATGCGCATGCATACACATGCCATATGATGACATGATGTATTTGCAATTAATACCAGGGGTATATACCCCTTTTCACCTGGAGACTTCTTGCCAACTTCTCACTGGGTCGGTCTGGGTTCCGAATGAACCATTCAAAAATGATTCACAGAACCACAGTTACATACATAACTATTCAATTCACTTACATTTTATTGTATAGCGCTTTTAACAATGAACATACACATACACAAAGCAGATTTACAGAAAAATATAAATTCAGGATATAAATTTTAAATTTATACATTTATAAATTTATCCCTAACGAGCAAGCCAGAGGTGATAATGGCAAGGAAAAACTCCCTGAGACTATATGAGGAATAAACCTTGAGAGGAACCAGACTCAAAAGGGAACAAAAGGGATCCTCATTTGGGTGACAATGGACAGTGCGAATGTAAATCATTTCCATTCTATAACTGTATACTACATGGTCAAAAATTGTGTAACCACGAAATTCATCACAATTCATCACATGAAGTCTATTTTGTTGAAGTTATCAAACTGTTCAGTGATGGAGACTTAAGTGCAAAACTGTTTGTGGATATTGCAGTCCAAAGCCATCTTCATGGTTTCTAAGTGGTACCATCCACAGTAAGCTCATGTATCTTTAGCCTGTCCATATGGGGCCATCCTCAACAGCAGGGAGTGGTTTCCGTGAGATGAGAACTCCAACCAGAAGTAGGGCATCAGGCTCGATCAGGCAGGTCCTGAGAGCAGAAGGGGTCAGGATCACTGGTATCTCAGGAGTAGCATGTGTAGCTCGACAGAGAGAGAGAGACAGAGGGAGAGAGAGAGAGAGAGAGAGAGAGAGAGAGAGAGAGAGAGAGAGAGAGACACAGATTTATTAGGTATGTTTATTGTCATGTAATGGTTAAGGATAATGTACATTGTGTGCACAGTGCAAGCAGGGACTTTGGCAAGACAAGCTATGGTAGCATAACTAAAAGGGAGAGCCAGAAAGTAACATAGACATGACTGCGCCCTGGGACATAAAGTGGCCAGCCACTCCACCTTCAACAAACCTGAGTGAACATGTGAGAGTGAACGCGTAACTAGTGTTCTATTTCACCCCTACTAATCACCAGAAGTGGTGAGAATCACCTGGAAAACATGTCACATTGTCATGAGAAACCAACTCACCTTAGGACTGCTAAAATGTTGGGAGATGAACTGCTCTCACACTACTGGGAGAGGCAACTTTAAGTCTTTAGAACCTGGTGCCCAGTGATGACCAGGGTTTCTTTTCAGAGAAAAGAAACAGAGAAACAGTTGGTCTGAGGATTGGATGGCCAGCAGGTCAACACTGCAGGTTAGCTTTCATGTAACTTCATGGAACAAGGTCGATTCATTGAGTTACAAAATTTGGTAAAATGATCTTCCCACATGTACCTTTAGTGTAAATGGGCACTTGCCACTGTCAAGCAGTCACTGAGGAAAAGTTTTTCAAGAATCAAGCAGTGTATCAGGTCTAGTCAGTGAGGTGCACACCATTCAAGGTACAGCTTCCAGCTTAGGGCATACAAGACCCATGTACTAGGGGCTCTTGCAATCAGGAAGGTTTCCTGGACTGTTAGTTTGCAATCGTCAGTCTGCACTTTGTCCAGAGGGGTTAAACACAGGTGACCTGGCTGGGGGTGCTAAATCTTTCTGTTTATTTGCAAATCTTCTTGGGGAGGAAGCTACCAGGGTGTTCCAAGCACTATCAAAAGTAGCAGTGGGAGCCAAGGCCTTGCTAGCTTTCTTAGTGCCACAAGTGGGACTCTACAGTCTAGTTGCTGATTTCTGTAAAACATGGGCCAGTCATGGGCCAGTGCTTCTGCTAGGGAGAACCACAATCAATGAGTTGACTTGGCATCAGAGAAAATGTCCACCTGCATCTAGCCAAAAGTGGCAAGGTCTGGGACACCATTTTTTCAGTCTAGCCAGCAAGCTAAAGCCTGTGCCCCTCTCAGAGAGATGAAGACATGTCTCTACCTGTGGTATTTGGGGTCCAGCTGAAGACTGATAACCCAATTTTGAAAGTTGCTTCGAACTGCTGCTATGGCTGCCATCAGCAATCCTAGGACCCTCAGCAGGAGCTGGTGCCACACATAGTGACCTGGCTGAACCAAATTAGCAGTTATCAGGACAATCAAATCATGAGTTCCACTGTAGGTGTGAAGCTAGATTCACTGAGAATGCTAGTCACCCTGTTAATGCATGGGAAACATTATTGTAAACTAAATATTGAACATTACTGCTCAGCAATATTTTTGTATAGAAATTGCCTCAATGCAAGCCACCACCCTTCATGGGCATACTCTTCAAGGCCTTTTAGTGGTGGGTAGGTACTGCTTTGAGCTTGAATGGAAGTGCTTATGCATCTGCAAGGATCCTGAGAGTATGACTCACTCTGTTTAGGGTTCGCACAGGCCAATAAGACCTTTGTGGACATTGGAACATGGGACCAGATTATAGCAGGTCCAAAATATCTGGAAAATAAGGTAGATTTCACAGGATTGATTTACACATGTCTGGGAAGGCAGAATGTGCTGCACACTTGTCATCATGTGCGTAAACCAATTTGGTGGAGAGCCTCCCCATGTCCTGGCCTAGGGGTCCCACTGCAAGGAGCAAGATTTGTTCCAACACTAGCAGGAGAATGACTAACATATTGCCTGTGCATGCCATACATGATGAAATATTGTTAGTTCTCTATAGCAGTCATCAGTGCACATCGTAGCATAGAGCTTCATCTTGTGCCGCCACCAGGGATGCAAAGCAGGTATCAATGTCAGATTGCCACCTTTTCATGCTAAAACTTGACACCCCTATGCCCTAACACACATTTAAGGTTTCCATTAGGCTCACCCATAATGTTTCTTCCAACTGTACTTTGTATTTGACTCAGTCAAATACGCAGTGGCTTGTTCTTCAAAACAAGCTCGTGGAATTCAGCACATGACAATCCACAATTAAATCAAATACAGATTTCTGCCTTGATAACAATCAGTGGCAATTTGTTTCTTTCATGGCTCCAAAGATTTTTCATAATACTGAAGATCTGTTTCATGTATGCATTGTTTACAGGAACTGCAAGAGCATGTTCAACAATTTTGAGGATGTTTGGTGACTCCCACTGAATGAAAACCCATTTCAACATAGTCCACATTGAGTCCATCTTGAATGTCTGATAACATGCTAAAAAAATCCTGAGACTGAGCACTAAAATATTCTTCAAGAGGTAGTCTGATCCATAATCAACTATCTGTGCACAACAAAGATGTAACACTCATGAATAGAAAACTCTATGTCTGGGCTCAGTTCATCTTCTTATGAATTTACTAAATCCCATATTATTCATGGACAGATGTCCTCTGCTTTTTAAATGAAACACATATTCGCTGCTCCAAACAGGCCACCTATTGGGCACATGACGCAGTACCATAGATCCCATTTCTAGAAATTAAAAACAGGCATTCAGCTTACGTTTTGCACTACAAGAAAACTCATTGTATATATTAACTAATAATTCAACTTCATGAGAGTTTCTTGAATGCTTTGCAGCATTGTTTAGGAAATGACAAATGCAAGCTGCAGCAAGAAGACTGGAATTCTCCTTTCTCAAATTAGTGAATACAGACTGATGTCTTCCCTAATTCCCAGCAGCACCCTGTGCAACTTTATGTTGAGCAATTGACCTACTTGTGTCAAAGCGGCATCAGAGGTTTGCATCCTCGCAGATATCAGTCACTCAATTCTAAACGGCATTTTTTTTGCTAAAGAAAGTAATGGCACCAGGGAACATTTCCTGATGTCCTTTATTGGAAGCATGCAGGGGAAGTGAAAATACACTATATGCCCAAAGGTTTGTGGACACCTGACCATTACACCCATATGTGCTTTTGGACCATCCCATTCCAGATTTAGTTCGCCCTTTGCTGCTACAATAACCTCCACTCTCTCCAGCATTAGTGAGTTCAGGCATTGATGTTGGGTGAGGAGGCCTGGGGCTCAGTAGGCATTCTAGTTCATCCTAAAGGTGGGGTTGAGGTCAGGGCTCTGTGCAGGCCACTAGTGTTCTTCCACTCCAGCCTTGACAAACCATGTCTTCATGGAGCTCGCTTTGTACACAGGGGTATTTTCATGCTGGAACATGTTTAGGCCCCTTAGTTCCAGTGAAGGGAAACTGTATACAAACACATCCTATATAATTGCATGCTTCCAACTTTGTGGCAACAGTGGCAACAAGGCAAGAACCACGTATGGTTTTGATGGTCAGATGTCCACAAACATTTGGCCATATAGTGTAGCTTAAGTATTTGACAACTAATTCCACTGAAGCTTCATAGCAATAGCTTCACTTTTGTTTCTTCCACAGTGTAGGCTTGCTGCACTGGATTCTGTGAGTGAGTGTGTGAGGAAACATCGATCCACAATTCACAATTCTGTAAAGAATAAATAAATAAAAATCACACAACTTGTAGTTCAAGTTAAAATATGCAGTAGAATAATTTGTTGCTGAAATAATGTATTATTAAATACTAAGCAATATGGACATAATTTTAATACAGTTTTGATAAAGAAATTCTTGATTAGCTGGAAAATGAGTTGCAGGTGTTTTGGAGCAATGAATGTGCATGGCTGAGCAAAGGGCTCTTGTAGTGCCAATTGCAATAACAAAGATTATATTTGTTTCTCAGCACTTAATCTGTCTATGGTGTGTTAGAGGCTGCTTGCCTTTACATGGGCTTTGGAGGCAGAAAACCCAACACTCTGGCTGAAGCCATCCAACCAGCCAAGGACCACATGTCCACATTTGTATAACCAGGGATCCTAAACGCCATCTTCTTCACCCCCAGAACTCCACCCACCCCAGCACTACAGCTTACACCACTGTCACCAAGGGGGGCATTGTTCAACAGGTACTTGTAGGAAAGGTGACTCCTCAGAGCTGGAGCCATGGCCACATGTTTGCTAAACCAAATGCTTCCCCATTCCTATTCTTTATCTTTTCCCCTATCTTCCCCAGAGGCCACAGCCGATTGGCAGTGAGGTAGAACTGGGTCTTGGCAGGTCTGGGCAGGGCACTTCTGGCTGGACTAGGCCCAAATGGAGGTGGATCAGGTACTCTAGGTTTGCATGGTGCCATGGCCCTCCCCAATGCAGAAGTGACATACAGAGAGCTGGTAAACTTTAGGCATTGGTGGACCCTTATCCACCAAAGCCTGATTCAAGACAAGGCATTGGAAAGGGCCTGAGAGGTAGGGGGCTAGGTGATGTGCACACAATCCAAAGTGTAAGGTGCTATGTAGTGGTACATCATGGTACCTTGTGTGACTGTAACCAGGCAGGGTGGTGGGAGGTGTTCCTTTCCTCTCTCTTCATTCCCCTCATGGACTTCCCTCTGGGCCAGCCATGTTATGATATTTTAAGAAACCCTTAAGAACCCTTAAGAAACTCGGTCACTGTGATGAGTGGTCGAAGCGTTTGACTGAGGTTTGACGGCGCAACAGAGTGTGTTAGGACAACCAAAGTGTGGAAAACTATGACCCTATTAATGTTTTTCCTTGTGTCTCATATACTCACTCCATGACTGGGCACCTGATGATTGATAAAACTCAACGGTGGTTAATGGCTTGTTTTTTATTGGCTGGGCATTCACATTGATGTACATCAGGTGATTATTATCAGTAATGTACATTGGTGGTGTACATTGGTTACTGCAAACATCAGTTGATGAATCTGCTGTCCACCCCAAACACACTGTTGCACCCTCTTCCCCTAATCGAGACCCTCCTTTAGGCCATTAGACCAGTCAGCATGGAGGTATCACGCTGTACTAGTTCTTGTGGACTATGTGACACGGTATCCCAAAGCAATGCATTTGTGGACAATTTCAGCAAGAGTGTGGTTGAGGCACTATTCCATGTAATCTCCGAGTTGGGATCATGAAAGAGATCCTAACTGATAAGGGCACTTCATTTATGTCATGTACACTATAAAGCTTTACACACTGATGGGAATTAAATAATTAATTGATTAATCAATTAAATGGGAATTTCCCCTTTTAAGTTATTATATCGGTAGAAACCATGGGGTGTTAAACATAAAGAAAGCTGGAAGGATGGTCCAACACGCAGTAAAAATGTTCAGTAACTCTTGGACCTGTGATTAAAACACACTTATCTTAGGAAAATCTGCCCCAGGCCCAAGACAGTGGCTATATAGTAGGTGAGACAATTTGCACCAGGAGATAAAGTCCTCATATTACTCCCCATCTAGTTCAAATTTACTTGCCAAGTGGCAAGGACCCTTCAAGGTCACACTGTGGGTGGGAGATGTCAACCATGAGGTGCTGCAAACAGACAGAGGAAACAAACAGCAGAATTACCACCGTAGTGCAAAAGGGTCCATCACTATACACAAGTATAGTCCATCATCCAGCTCTTTTTATTCAATTATTGTATTCAATTTGTTTAGAGTATTTCACAGTGTGGACACGTCAGATGCTTATGCATACCCTGACAGCAGCTTATATAGTGCAAAAGTATGCAAAATAATCGTCCATGTTCATCCTCCTTTATGATATATTCTCTTTAGTCTTTAGCCATGCACTGCCAGTCAAAAGTTTGTGCACACTTGATGAAATTCTGTTTTAAACTAGACCAGAGAGTGAAGGAAACGCAGCCAACAAGTGCTCAACATATGTACGAACTCCTTCAAGACTGTTGGAAAGGCATCCAAAGCAACCTTATGAAGTTGATTGAGAGAATCTTAAGAGTTTGCAAAAGCAAAAGTTAGCTATTTTGAAGAATCTAAAACATAACATGGTTTGCTTTTGATTTATTCAATACATTTTTGGGGGGGACACAGCATAATTTCTTGTATATTTTTGATGTCTGCCTGGTGCCCTGTAATCAACTGGCATCCCATCCATGGTGTATTCCTGCCTTGAACCTAGTGTTCCATGGATAGGCCCCAGATCCATCCATTCAGATCCAATGAATGTCTTCACTCTTATTTTAAAAGGCAGAAAATACTGAAAATAAAGTGAAAAAACCCTCTCTACTATTAAGCATGTCCAAACTTTTGATTTATAGTGTACATTAGCTAAAGAGACATGAAGCCAGTGGCTAAGAGCTGAGTGTGCTGGGGTTTCCATTATGCACTTATTACAGATATGCATTGCTAATCAGCTAAATACTCTCTCTATCTATCTCCAATTTTAATTATCTTGCTTCTTCTCTTTACCCTCTTCAGGGTTTAGATTATGGGGAGTCTCAGGACATCTTAGTTCCAGCTAGAGCTCCCCAATCCTCTCCAGATTCAGGCTGATAGGGGCCCAGTCAAGTTTATTTGTCATTTGCACAGTATGTCATGATATATGTACATTGAAATTCCAACAGCAAGGCTCAGGTAAATTGCTAAAATGCAACAGAATATATAAAAGACACACACTCCGCACAAATAGCTTAAACAAATGACCAAAACAGTATAAAATAAGTACATAAGAATACAATAAACAAAGTACAATATACAAAAGTGGGGAAAGACAGAGGAGGGGGAAGGAAAAAAAATCTCTACACAGGACAATGTATTGCACTAGCTCTTGCCAGTGCAGCCATCTTGCAGTGCACACAGAATGTGAAGTGTGTAAAACACTTTGTAAATGATATTATTTTGCACTATATTTAGTACACGGAGTTATATAGTACACCTATAATTCATTTCCCTCTCTCTCTCTCTCTCTCTCTCTCTCTCTCTCTCTCTCTCCTATCTGTATTGTTTCCTCCCACTGGCTAACAGCTGAGAGTTCATCACTGTCCATGATGCCTTTATTGGGGAGCAGTTCGAAATGTATGGGTGTATGGCGCTAGTTCTTAGCTTTAGCCATGTTTGGCTAGTTCATGACTGCTGTTTACTCTCACAGTAAGGTCAGAGAGTCTGCAGTCACACACTGATGAGAACTGGAGGATTTTACTAATGTGTGTGTGTGTGTGTGTGTGTGCACTCATAAACACGGGAGTGTTAATCCCATGGTACACATTACTGACTGGCTTTAGGGACTGTGACAGATACTGAAAATGTTTGTCTATATTAAGCAACCTGATTCATCACTACATCCTTCTCTCTTTCTCCTTCTCACTCTTCATCTCTCTCACTCTTTTTCCTCTCTCAGAGTGAACAGAGTTCTTTCTGCTCACATTGGCCCCCTATTTAATTTTCTCTCTCTTTTTTTTTTTTAAATTTAGGCTGTTTTATTGGCCTTACTGTCATTACATAATGCCATGTAACTGTGATGAACAAAGTATATGTATAAAAAAGTCATATAAAAACAATACAACAAATCAGTGTTATAAACCAAAATTGTACAAGAAAAGTACATTCTGAATATAATTTTGATGTTTCTTTTCTTTTCTGTTCTTTTTGGTTCTATGAGATTCTGATTGATTTAGATTTTGGGCAATAGAGAGGAAATGCGTTTCATCTGATAAATAACAAACTCCTACACTACACACTCAGGATTCCCCTTCTCTTTCACCGGCACATTTTTCTAATCTAGCAACAGAAGAGATCCTGCAAGTCATCTTGTCCTGCAATCATACCACCCGCCCATTGGATCCAATCCCTTCCACAATGCCCCAGACCATCTAACAAAACCTCGTCCCCTTCATCACTACTATCAGGAATGGCTCCATAACATCTGGTCATGTACCAACTGCATTCAAGAGAGCAAGGGTTATTCCCATCCTGAAGAAACCCACTCTGGATCCCTCTGACATCAGCAACTACCAACCAGTATCACTTCTCTCTTTTCTTTCTGAATTCCTTGAATGCACTGTCTACAATGAACTGTCTCTCACAGAACAGCCTCCACGATCCTAACTAGTCTGGCTTCAAAGTGGTACATTTCACAGAAACTGCCCTTTTGGCCGTCACTGAGAAACTACATGCTGCTAGATCAGCCAAACTGTCATCAGTCCTCATCCTCCTCGACCTTTCAGCAGCATCTGACACAGTCAACCACAAGACTCTCTTGTCCATACTCATGAGTCTTGGATTTCGTGGCATGTTAATGGTTTGCTTCCTACCAAGAAGGTCGGTCATATTAGGTGACGTGGAGGGGATCCACATCTACTCCACGCAGACTCTCCACTGGTGTCCCACAAGGCTCAGTACTTGGTCCTCTTCTGTTCTCCCTCTATACGCAATCTCTTGGTGAGGTCATATCCTCACATGGGTTCTCATACCACTGCTATGCAGATGACACTCAATTCATCCTCTCCTTCCCTCCCTCAGACACTCATGTTTCCGCTCAGATCTCAGCATGTCTGGCAGATATCTCATCATGGATGGCAGGTCATCAGCTGAAACTTAATCCCAGCAAAACTGAACTGCTGTTCATCCCAGATGATTCATCCCCACGTCAGGACCTTGTGATCTCCCTGGACAACTCTCTGATCTCAACTTCGGTCACTGCACACAAACTTGGGGTAACCATGGACAGTCAGCTGTCCTTTTCCTCTCACATCACTCATTTGACACGCTCATGTCGATTTCTCCTTTACAACATCAGAAGGATTCGTCCACTTCTATCCACAGAGGTCACGCAGGTACTTGTTCAGTCCCTTTTTATTTCGAGACTGGACTACTGCAACTTGCTCCTGGCATTTCTGCCTCTAAGAACCAATCGACCTCTGCAACTGATCCACAATGCAGCTGCACAACTTGTTTTCAACCTTCCTGAGTTCTCCCACACCACCCCATTGCTACACTCCATCCACTGGCTTCCTGTAGCTGCCTGTATCAGATTTAAAACACTGATGCCTTCCTACAAAGCCAAAAACGGGCCAGCACCCACTTACCTCAAAGCACTTATGACACCCCACACTGCACCATGCTCCCTCCGATCCTCTAGCACTGCTTGACTGGTCCCACCACCCCTCAGGGTACAAGGAAGACATGCATCAAGACTCTTCTCTGTTCTGGCACCTAGATGGTGGAATAAACTTCCCCTAGATGTCCGAACAGCTGAGTCACTGGCTGTCTTCAAACGACATCTGAAGACCTACTTCTTCCTGAAGTACTTTATTTAGCACATTAATAAAAAATTGTGTTGCCTGTATGCTTTTCTTACTATATTACCAGAGTTTTTACAGAGTTATAACAGAGTTTTTAGACTGATGGTATTCTTAGTCCGTGACCTAGTGAACCAGTATCAGGATGTATTTATTGATAGAGACTTCAAAGCACTTCTGTAAGTCGCTCTGGATAAGGGCATCTGCCAAATGCCATAAATGTAAATGTAAAAATGACAGTGCCTGAACACATTTAAAGGTTAAATAGTGTTACAGTTTGGTGGTTCAGTTTAAAAACTGGTAACAATTTAATTTGATTTGTTGAGTTATTACTTTTTTTTTTTCCAAATGTTGTTATAATTAAGGAAGAGTGTTTTGTAAAGGTAAAGGGTAAAGCAGATAGGTAGGTCTCACCTCTCTATAACTGTTTCTGTATGATTTAGTTTAGTTTAGTATGATTTATTTTGTTTTATGGTACTAATTTATTGTTTCAGTTGCATTTTTATCCTCACTTTTTAAATGCCAAATCAAAGGTGATGTCATAATTTCACATCCATGCAACAGAATTTGATTTTGTTATTGAATTTATCAGTGTCCATATTTTGCCAAGTCTCTCTCTCTCTCTCTCTCTCTTTCTCCCTCTCTCTCACACACACACACACTGTGAGGATGTGCTATATTTGAGTGTGTGCTGCAGGATGCAGAAGCCACAGTGACCCATATACAGTAGAGCAAGAAACTGTGTGATTGACTTTTTTTTAAAGAAATATTCTGACTGATATAATTAATTCTTTTTTAACAGATATGATGACATTCATGTTTACAGACAGGCTATGTGATCTCACCTGGTTGCTTCCATAGGGAACAGCACACTAGAACCTATACCGTGGAACGTTTGGCAGTCCACATCTAGTCTAGTCTCAGGAGCCTCAAAGACCCACTCCTGTCTGGAGTTCTTTCCTCCACCACCCAAATTCCTTTGCTCTCTCTTTCGTCCCATTTCTTTCTCTGTCGCTTTAATTTTTGTCTCTCTCCTTTTCTTTTCTTTTCTTTTCTTTTCTTCTCTTGAGCTCTCTTTTTACCTTCTCGGTTTTTTCTTCCCCCTTCAGGATCCAGATGCCCCAGTGACCCATTTATAGCAGAAAAAGTGACTCTGGTAATGGACTATCATTATTATGTAATCTATGCATTCTGAGTTAGTTCATCAATTTTTGGACCTTCAAAAGTCAGACTTTGCCATGAAAATACAGTTTACAACTTTATAAATTATTATTAAACTTGCAGTCTTAAATTCAGATTGCACTGTAAACTGTGTAAACTGCATTTTATTCAGTTACATCAAGTGTGTATTTGCCAATAAATTACAGTACAGTGTAATATGTGATGCACTATGTAGATTTTCTGTGATGTAAAATAACAGCAAATTTTATGCATTACATACATTTTACACATTATTTAAAATACAGTGCACTGTTTATAGATTACACTACTAATTGTGTGAATTTTCCTCCAGGATTACTTTCTATCTATCTATCTATCTATCTATCTATCTATCTATCTATCTATCTACTATTTATTTGTTTGATGTTACTTTGTGGGTATCTGAATATGAAAAATAATAAACCTTTACAGCAAATTAAATGGTAAGCACTTCATTTTAATAACACTTGATATCACTTCACATACACAGTGGCTAATCCAGGATCGCTCACACAAAGCAGGGGCGTGTTGGCATGTTTTCCCAATTGCCATTTTTTCTCATTTGCCCTCACACATTTTACAGTTAACCTTATGGGAATAGCGTTCCCGTCTGCATTTTTTTGGTCACAGTGGAGAGCTTCCAAGGTTCAAATTTTCAGAAAAGTCCAAAGTGAGCACATCGAGCACTTTTTTTAAAACCTCCCAACCAATCATGTTGCAAGTTGGGGGCAAGCAAGGAAAAAAACATGGACAATAAAGTGCTGGTGAAGAATTAGTCCTCCAAAGCTGCAGCGAAGCAAAAACAACCTTCAGAAAACAATCTGTATTTAATCTTTATTACTGATAATAATAAATCGAATCTACAGGGTGTCCCAAAAGTCTCCATATATATGGGATTATGTGTTACGTTGTGCCTTCATCAGTGGATGTTTGTGGACGTGCACGTCTCGGTTGGTCCGAGGTTGGTGTCATGTGTGACGTTCTTGCCATGTTTCCTGTTAAAATCCATCTCAACCTTGCGACAGCTTCCCCATCCAGCCATGAGAATGATGTCAATACATTCTTCTTTTGTCAAAGGCATTCTTAAAGGCTATCTGAAAAACTTTTTTCTGAAAATATGAACTATGTAGTATGAAAAATTTTGGAAGACATGTTGCTAAAAAGTGTTAATTTCCCCTATGTGTGGAGACTTTTGGGACGCCCTGTATATAACAAGCCCAGGCTAGTTAGTTAGCTGATACTAGCTAGAACTGGAAAAGAGCATTGTTATGGTCACAATGTGCTCGTTGCATGAGCCGCCTTTTTATATCAGAACAAATAAAACAAATAAAAGCCACAAAAAGTGGCTTGGCATTATTACTGAAAGTATGAATGCACCCTTCAGCTGTAGGAAACATTAGTTACCTGCTGTCAAGCTAGCACACACAGAGCTAGCAATTAGTGTCATTCTCTAAATTTCAGATTAATGACTGCGTTCATTCCGGTGCATATAGCACACTGTGAGCTCCAAGTGTCTCTGGTGTTCCATACTTCAGTTCTCTGCAATTCCAGCACATCATCCATAGTGCACTAGTGTGTGAAGAATACAGTTCGAGACACAGATATAGTTCCTTACACAAAATACTGTTCATTATGTAAAGAAAGGTCTAAGTATCCTAGTGCAATTTGGTAATATGTGGCATCTCAACCATTTTTTTCTGTTTCCTCCTTCTTGTCTTCATTCTTGCTTAGCTTGTTCCTCAGCTGTGATTCTCAGATGAGCTTAAAACCAACATTTTGGAAATCATTGATATGCACTGCATGCTTGTAAGGAGAGAGGAGTGCGGTTGACCATGAATCACATGGACGGTCATGCAAACATGATTCTCTGATCTAAACCATCTCCTACAAGATGATGCATGGTCCTGTCATACTTTGTTCCATCAAGGTTTCAACTCATTAATATCAACAGCAAATGGTGCGTTTTCAATGGGTATGGAAATGTTCCCTGTAAACGCAGCCTAAATAAAGAATTCCAGCTGCCCTCAGTAGTGGACTTGGAGTTTTCTCTCCTGCTGTTTATCTCCATTAGTCTTGTCTGGCCCAGAACTAATTTTAGTTGAATTGGCCCTCGTTATTTGAAACAAAGAGGGCAGTTCACACTGGACTCAGCATATGTGGGTTGATGTTAAGGTTAATATACTTTTGTTTTTTGAGTATGTGAGGCTGAGTGATGATTGTATTTTCTAAAAATGAATCATTCCTCCTCTTGGAAATGAGAACTGAATAATATAAGATTCGGTGCTCTATTTTAATCTAGGTTGCAACACTGTTTTCAAATTAAAATAATAACAAAACGGGGAGCATGGTGGCGCAGCAGGTAGCAACAGGTCCCCGGTTTGATCCTGAGCTCAGGTTACTGTCTGTATGGAGATATAGTACATGTTTTCTCCGTGTCCTTGCAGGTTTCCTCTGGGTTCTCTGGTTTTCTCCGACCTTTGAAAAAACATACTCGTATGTGGATTAGCTACTTAAAATTTCCTCTAGGTGTGAATGAGTGTGTGGATGGTGGCCAGTGATGTTCTGGCGTCCCAGTCAGGGTGTATTCCTGCCTCAGGCCCAATGTTCCCTGGATAGACTCCAGATCCACCACAACTCTGAGCAGGATAAAGCCCTTCTTGAAGATGAATGAATGAAATAAAACATTGTTTTTGTACTCTTTTGATCCCTATAAAATGGCTGGTTGAGGTAAGAGCAGTGTTTGTATATGGTATTATTCTGCTTCAGCAGTAGACCGGATTGGAATTATACTGTATTATCATCCAAATCACGTGTGATGTTCACACTATGGAAATCTGAAAGCCACATAGCAGCACGGCTCAGTAAACTCCACTTTTCATTTTTGATCCTGTAAAACACCACACCTTTTTCTTGTCAGCACTTACTGTTGACACTTTCTTCACTTTCTGACAGTTCAAACACACACACACACACACACACACTCTATGAAAACTATGCTATGATGACAGCTATGCTTGGTTACACACTAACCCTAAAGTCAAACAAGAATCCATCCTTCCTAAGTAATAAGTAAACACTCCGTTTACATGCAGCCTAATAATCCGCTAATAATCCGAGTGATTGTTCAATCAGAATAAAAACCCGTCACCTGACTGAGATCAATCTGATTTCAAGAGGTGGATAATTCAATCAATCTGTCATGCCGTCAAATGGAAGATAATTGACTACAATATGAAAGTAAATTTGGCAGTACAAACGGTGCAAAAGCCAAAACTGTCAGTTGTTTTAACTTGTAACATGGAATATAAACACTGGTCATATCTTTAAAAAAAAAAAAAAAGACAACTCTGTATATAATAATATGGTTTAATAATATTTATTCATTCATCAAGTGCTTTATCTTGGCCAGGCTAGCGGTCAATCCAAAGCCTATCTTGGGAATGCTGGGCATGAGGCTGGAATAGTTCATCGCTGAGTGCCACACACACACACACACAGACATTCACATATAGGGGCAATCCAGTGTAGCCAGTTCAACTGCTGGCATGTTTTTTGGGAGGACATAGAGAAAACCTACACAGAAACAGGGAGAACACGAGGAAATCCTCACAGACAGTGACCCAAATCAGTGCTAACATTTTTTTATCCAGTGTTTTTAATCTGTGACTTTTTGAAACGGCTTTCTCTGTCCATCATCAACTTAACACTGACACACGGCTGTATTGCTGTAAGATCCGCAGATTCCTGAGGAGTGTGTGTACGTGTGTGTGCGCGTGTGTGTGTGTGTGTGGGTTTGAGTCAGAGTCAGGGTGTGGTCCTATTCTGAGTCATCCCCCCCCCCCCCCCAAAACCCATACATACAGGATTAGGTCGAAAAAGATAAAAGAATTGTGCATGTGCATGTTTTGGTTTTCTCCACTTATGAGTGACTCAGTTTAATATCAGTCTGTCATATAAAAAATGTCAGAGTTTACAGGATAATAGGTGCGTCACAATATCACTTTACAACTTCGCATGTGTCACTGTTTAAATGTTGTTTAAAGTGGATTGGTCAAGAGGATCACTGTCAGCCAGGGGCATAGGCAGGAGGTAATTTCAAGGGTTGGGTAGAAATGTACTCTAAACAACATTAGATTGAGAAATGGGACACGTTCATGCACTTTGGGTGGATGCAAGACAGTAGTAAGAGTGGAGGAAACATGCATGATTCTGGTTAAATCTGTTGCTCACAATAGCAACCATTAAAATGTCATTAAACAAACTAAGGGTAGTTGAGTATGGAATTGTAACGTTGCCTTTTATGAATATCATTATAGCGCAAGTACTGCGCAAAACATAACTTGACGCGTATATAATCAGTTCTAACCACCCACGAGTAAGCATTTGGAAATGACATAAAATATTTCAGGGGGGTTCAAACCCAAAATCCACCCCTCTAGCTACGCCTCTGCTCTCGGTCATCAGCTGTTTATCAGAAACACTGCTCTTTTATACTTCTTTTTCTTATGAAAGGAGGCTTAGGCTACTACGCATGTGATTTTTGAGATGAAATCATAGCCAGGGGTCTGACAGAGCATTACTGTCCTGCTCGCTCTGTCTCTCTCACCTGCCAATCAGTGTGACATGAGGAAACGTGTTCAACTTCACCCTCTCTGAATGGTAGCTGGGGTACAGCAGATTAAGCTAGTGGCTGGAAACTGGCTACGACTAAACTAGAGAAGAAAATAGCGTAACAATACAAAAGGGACATACAAATCTTTGACCTGAAATCGTTTCTCTCTTGCAAAGTCATCATGTACATCATTATCGAGTATTACATAAGTACAGCTGTGTTGTGAAGTTGATTATTTTCCAAAAACAGCACATCCTGAAGTGTTATCCGTCTTATACCACAGCAGTTAGCCAACGCTAAGGTTTTTTTTTTATTTAAAAAATGACACGTTGTACATTTTATCCATTTAATGTTGCGAAATGTCAATTACTGAAAAGTTAATGACTGTTATCACTTAGTAACTACTATAAACAGTCGTTTCCTTTATCGTCCTGTCTTTTGAAGCTAAAAGCACAAAAAAAAGAAGCTTGTCACTGAGATGCCGCAATATCCTCCGTCCTGAAAACTTTCCTGTGTCGGAAAACGTATAGGAAGAGCTTTACCTCTTACTGTTACAAAGTGCTGACACTTACAACTCCTTCCATAATATAAATAAATAAATAAATAAACGCCTCCTCATCGAACACTTCCCCATATCAACAATTACACATTATGTAAATCCGTTTACGTGGAGCGTCTGGCATACAAATCCCTGTGCATGTTGTTGCTATAGAAACAATAACCTTAATATACTGCAATAATATAAACCTGTGATAGCCCGAACTACTGTCAGAGGTGAGGTGCTGTTATAGAAAATTAATCAACACCTTCTGACCAATCAGATTCAAGAATTCAACAGTGCTCTAATAGTGGTATAATAATCATAGAACTGTTTTGGATGATCAGGTTTCTTCGTGTGTGTTAGTACTGATATATCAACGCAGCCCTAGTTCAGTTTTCCGTTTTAGTTTTCGCTTAATGCTCTTAGCATACTAGTGTGGTTCATTATAATGTGCCATCCAAACACCGTGAGGTTTTTGGCTATGGATGGCTCTCAGCACTGGGAAGTGATCTGTGTGTGTGTGTGTGTGTGTGTGTGTTAATTAGAGGTCGTGCTGGGAGAGAGGCTCGAGATTCCACACACTCAAGGCCTCTGAATCAGACAACATGGAGCTTTTTTTTTTTTTTTTTTTTTTTTTTTTTTTTTTTTTTTTTTTTTTTTTTTTTTTTTTTTTTTTTTTTTTTTTTTTTTTTTTTTTTTTTTTTTTTTTTTTTTTTGCATTTTCATGCCAACTGGTATCAATCCAGCTCCAGTGGACCAAAACGTTCAGGACAAGGTCTTAATAATGAGGTGTAGTTACACACTGAGTCACCATTTTATCAGATCCACGTACCATATAGGTCTCTTTGTGGGAATTACTGACTGTAGTTCGTCTGTTGCTATGCGCAATGGGTCACTCCATTCTACCCCTATCCAGCAGTGGAAAGAGACGACCACAGGACCATCACTGACAAGATACCTGGGTAGTGGACCATTCCACCAACTGCAAACATCAATCTAACATTGTCCTGTGATATAAACAATAATTAATAACTATTGGATGATTTTATACAAATTGAGCATGAAAAAAATGAGTCTAGTTCCCATGTGCCTATTAAAGTGGGCCAACACCTTATGTATATGTGTCTAATAAAAAATAAACAGCATTTAAAAATAATTATCTAATATATCATTATATAATATAATCATAATCAAGTTCAGTTTCCTGAGATGTAAATAAGATTTTTAAAAAAAAGAACATTTTATTAATTTCTTTCCATATATAACATTTTCTATATGAGGATTAAGCATGCTGATATTCCTCTTCCATGCCTTGATAATTATATCAGGATTTACAGTATTATCACTCATGGTGAACTATAGAACAATAATCATGCAAAGCTGTCTAACAATGCTGCGTATGTATTTTTTTTTTTCCTGTTTCAATTTGATTGCAATTCCAATTTTTAAAAAAAATCATTTACAACAAATTTACCTATTCAAAAGCAAAAAAAGATCCAGTGTTTAAGCTTTCAGGTTCTTAAACTCAGTAGCCTCTGTCTATAGAAACAGACGTTACTAGTTGAGTAAATGTCTCTTGTTTTGTTAGATGTAGGACAGATGTGCTGAATAAGTACTTGTAACTCACGGCACCGTTTATTTTCAGTGTTTTATTCGGTTTCAGGTGACATATTGTAAATAGAGAACCATTTCCAGAGTTTTCTGTGAATTGCAAATGGTATTCTATCTATACAGTGCAATCTGTACAATTCTATCGATACAATATTAGTTATACCTTATGTAGTGAGCACATGTAGTGAATTTGGGATTCTGCCTTAACGTGTGTTGGAGGCTTAAATGATGAGGATGATGAAGTTTTTTTTAATGTGGATCTCAGGTCACCTAAGAAAATAAAAGAAAACATGAAACATTTATAGTGATTGTTGTTGTTGCTTTAAAAAGCAACACCATTTTCATCTGTGGTTTATGTGAGTGTAGCGTTAATGCAGATGTTGTATCTGTGACAGTATAGTATAAATTAAGTAATTGTTAGTAATTTATTATTAAGTAATTATTAAGTAATTAATACATCTGAATGCAATTTTTAAAGGACAAGCCTACTATGTTAAAGAAATGCAGGATATTTAGCACAATATTCACATATCGCACATTCTATATTGTAGTATCGTGTATAATCGATTATGGGCACATGGCTGAATTCGTGTTTGTGTGTGTAGTGGCAGTGCTGTGTCAGGGATTGTGTATTACAGATCTTCTTTATTCCACGGTGTGTGTGTGCTTTAGATCATTTGTGCAGACGATTTATGATCGTGTCTCTGTAGAAGACATGTTAAGACGGGACTGAAGACGAAGCATGCTCGCTGAACATTGCAAGAGCAATAAGGATTTTTAGGGGCATTATGACTGGGTTAATAAAACACAGCTGCCCCTAAAAGTCCCTCATTTTTCTTGCTGCCTCTCATTCGTCCGCGCTCTCTCTTTTTCTCTCTCTCTCTTTCTCTCTCTTGCTGTGGCCGTAACGCCGCTGTCAGCCGTCCAACAGGAGAAACTTTAGAAAGAGAGTGCAGAGAATTTTCCTCTCTCTTTCTCTCTCTCTCTCTCTCTCGCACACACACACACACACACACACACACACACACAGCCTCCAATCACACACATATGCCAGAGGCTTTATAAGTTGCTCTTATAAAGTGGGGGTTGCTTTGGGATTTGAGCGCCGAGCTGGGAGAGGTTATTGAGTTCAACACGCTCTTTTTTTTTTTCAGCAAAACTTTTTTTGTGTGTTTGGATCGAGCTCACCATCCTGCGTGATAAAAATAGGCAACAGTTGGATTTCGGTACAACAGGATGAAAGATGAGGTCTAACAACATAAAGAAAGAAACAAAACGCCAGCAGCAGTCGTAGCGCTGCGTTAGTAAGCGGAAGGTTCTGAGTTCAAATCCCATCACTGCCAGAGAGCCACTGTTGGACCCATTAGCGAGACCCTTTAAACCTTTATTATTATTGTGGTTATTACTGCTAAACTCTGCGCCTGTCTACCCTGGATATGAACGAACGAAATGAATAAATGTACATAGATTTATCCACTATGTCTTACATCTTATACTGTGATATAATACTGTGACATACTTCCTTTCTTTTTCTTTTTTGCCAAAGCTCTATTCTGACCTAGATGTGCACTTCCTAAAGGAAATACTGTGCGTTGCACAGGAATTTAAAAGGATGGAGGAATGAAAGAAAGATTTAAGGTTTTTTTTAAGCTTTCACGAGCCTAACAGTTTGAAAGTGTTCAAAAAGGGAGGAAAGGGAAGGTAGAGTGAAAGAGAGGAAAAGGAGAAAAAAACGAGAACTTGAAAAAAGGAGAGAAAGAAAAAAGAAACGAGAATTTTTTAAAAAAAAAATTTCTTTTTAAAAAAGAAAGAAAGAAAGAATGAGAAAATTAGAGAAAGTTAAAAAAGGAACGCGAATGGAAAACGGAAAAAGGAATCAGCGAGAGAGGCGATAGACGAGTGTCTGTTCGATTTCTTCGTTTGTCTTTCGGAGTGGACGTCAGCTTATGATGTCATAACGGCCATTATGGCATCATAAGCTGGCAGTTGGAATTCAAGTTGTATTTAATCTACAGTATTTTTTTTTTTTTTTTTAATAAAATACATAAAGATTATTTATGATTCTCATTTGGCTGATCCAACACTGACAGATAGGTGGTTCTGGGGAAAGCTTCTAATTAGTAACCTGTTGTTTTAACCTCTAAAGCCGGTTATTACTCATCACACTGTACGAGGTGATCCCACTAAAATCTCCAGACTTGTACACAAAACGTTTTATGTTCGATCCAGGCTTGTGCACAAAACGTTTTATGTTCGATCCAGGCTTGTGCACAAAACGTTTTATGTTCGATTCAGGCTTGTACACAAAGCGTTTTATGTTCATTGGTGTGCTTCATTTACGTTTCTCCATTGCCAATACCGTATTTGTAGCTATGGTGGCTTTTCACTTTTGACCATTGTAGCTTTATCATCAGCTAGCTTTGGCTGCAATGGCACTAAATGATTACGACCAAATGTACGAAATTTACGTTATACAGAAACCTGTAGAGTGGGAAGCTGTCATTTTATCGGCCAGTCAAACAGAACTCCAGTCATACATGACCAGGTTCCTATCTACTTGAATTAGACCTATAAACCCCAAACGGGATGGACAAATTGGCGTTTGAAATCACTGTTGTTTACGTGGGGTATATAATTTGTGTTCTTTGGCTCCGACAACACGAAAAAAAGTGTTCAGGTTTCTCTGGCTACTCTGCATGAGTGTGTCTCCAAAACAGCCGAGCCAAGGCTTGACAACACCAACCATATTTATGGCCGTTTCTAAGGTAATGGTGATGTCATACCAGAAAATGGTCTGAATCACAAAAGGCTTCCTGGTTCCTACATACGTGCACTACATAACATAATGGCAAAACGTAACAGCCAAATGACCAACAGGAAAAGAATTTAGTCATCTAAGCTGAAACGAAAGATGTACTAGTAACAGTCATGTGCTTCCTACTACCCATAAAAGTTAAAGAATGGATATTTGGTTAACCAAAACTTAAAATGCCTTATTAATGTGTAAGGAAGTATCTATTTTCCACTGCAAGTCAACTTTCTTTCTGTCAGTAGCAGTGCAGGTGTTTGTGTTTGACAGATGTAATAATTATATAGAGAAATAATGATACACAGAAATAATAAATGCACGCCAAAACATTTAGCTGTTTCCTGAAGGTCAGCTGTAGCAGTGCGCACTCTGACGTCGTCGATTAAAATTCCCAACTTTGTGAAGCGTGTAGGAATGAAAAGCTCACTGGCTTCCAAACTTTCTCCAAACATGGCAGTGCACGTTGCTAATAATCTGCTAGTCATTACAGATATTTGCATGTTCTACAGTATTTTCTGAGCCAGTGAACGAAAATCAGAAATAAATGCTTCATGCTGTGTAAAAGGAAAAGCGGATCAGTTGCGACGTGCCGAGTGTTCACCGTGAACTTAAAATGGACTTTTAAAAAAAAGGTGCCTGATTTGTGTTTATAACGGATTTGCACCGAACGTTGCCGGAAATGTATTATCTCTCTGGTACGCATCAAAAATATGGCCAGAAGTGACAGTTGCTTTGAATATTATCTCAAATTCACGGGTACTTAACTGGAATCTTCACGGAAATACTGGTGCCTCAAATGGATATTAACTGGATAACTGGATTAAACTGGATATTAAGGTTGTTACGGTGTCATGCTTTCACGGTTAGTCACAGTGTATGATTGGACAGTTACTTCACCAGAAATGCATTACCAATTAAAATACATTTCTGTTTTTTATTAATATTATTATTATTATTTTACCTGATCAAGTTCCTTCCTCCGGTGGTTCGCACCTCTTTTGTGTTTGGCTATGACTCCCTAAAAATTTCCCAACCCTCTCCCTCTGGATTCCCCTTAAATCAAACTAGAGCAACCTCTGAAAACCCTTTGGCTGTATAATCCAGTGCTGTTGTAAACATGTTACATGTTTTTGCTGGCATTCCTAGCAAGTTCTTCCCTTTATCGTACCCAAAAGCTATCAAATGCACAGAAGAACATGGCATTGCTGAACAGAACTAAACGAAACAGCTATCTATTTTTGGCTAAGCAGCTCTGCACACTGCTGTGCTAGTTAGATTTTTTTTTTCTCTGTGCACCACCTTTCCTTACAGCCACTCTCTCTTTCCCTCTCTCAGTCTGTTTTAGCTTTATGATGACGACGTGATAAATAAATACTGACAATTTGAGGGGAAAAGAGATAAAGATAGAACAATACTTAAGGGATCTGAAATATATATGTATATGTATTTCTTATACAAAAACTCTATAATACATTTTTCCTTTCATTTTTTATTTTCAGATTTTATTAATACAGTGACAAACCATTATATTTTTAGACTACGTTATCATACCGTGAAGTTTTCAATATATCATAACACCCATAAGTGGAGCATTTGAATACCTGTACACTTTAATTATTAGTAATCTGTCCTTTAAACAGATAATTTATTAAGCAAGGACCTTATATGTAGCTTCTCTGCTCCACAAATCTAGCTAATCCACAATTAACTGTATAATCGACCTAATAATTCTATTACTTATAAGTAATATAACTGTATCTCCTCTGTATTAAACTCCATAATACTGAGCCAAGAGGCTAGTTATACTGTTTGGCTCCAGCTTTTTTTTTTTTTTTTCATGACCAAAAAAAACTAGATGAATCATGAGATCTTTCACGAGACATGACTAAAAAACAAGCCAGGACTGTCACAGAGATCACGATTACGATGCCCTGTACGTGTGTGTGAGTCAGTGTAAGAATCTGATAGGCGTGGCTTTGTTTCTGCTTATGCCTTTTTTTATTGTAATACAATACAATCATTACAATCACAATTACTGTATTCAGCATTATCCCATTCATTTTTGTAACCTCTGTCTCTTCTGCTCGTACAGTCTCTGAGTGTGTACATTAAGCGCTTTCATTACAGCAACAAGGTGGGGGGGAGACAAAGAAGAGGAAGAACAGTACTGTACTCACACACAGTAAGTATAAAAACAGGCCATGTAGTATTTGGGTTGCAGACTCGACTCGAACTGAAGTAGAATAACCGAGGCTGCCGTGCCTCTTCACTCACACACCGGTGTTTAGTGTGTGTTAAATGCCTTCGAAAAACTTTTGGCAGTCACAGCTGAGCCCTGTTCAGCGTCATGAGCCTCTAAACCCCACGTTTTTCTTGGTCTTGCACCTAGAAATTTTTTTTTTTCTTTTTTTTTTTCGCTCGTCCACACCGGGCTGAGAAACACTCAGTGACTTGGTACACTCTAGTACAGCCAGGCATGTGCCAAAGATCTGTCAGAGAGGATCATGTAATATTTAACATTATCCTCAACACTGTAAGATATCGCCTTTTTATTTATAGTTCTAAGTTGTGCATTACTCAAAACACATGATTTTAACTCTTAATTCCTTCCAGTAATGTTTCAGATTAATATTTTTAGCCGGTTAATAAGTTCTTCACTACTCATCACTGATAAAGCATTTGTTAGTACTGAATTAACTGTGAGTTCAGCTTATACTCAGCAGTTTATAATCGTATCTACCGTGTGCTGTATCTCAGAGTGCCAAAGAACTGATATGGAGGATTACTCATATAACAATTTTTTTAAAAACTGGGAATTTAACCGTGTCTTTAATCACAATGATAATTATTTTTGCTCTTATTTTTGCCTGTTTACAAATAGTTTCTCTGCACTTTTTCATTTAAATAGAGAGGTTTTTGTTTTCACAGTGTCAAATGGATAATTAAAAAATAATACACATGATTCATATTAATTGAGTGGATCTTTTAAATGCTAAAAGTAAACCAAATTAGACTATAAATAAATTGCAGAATCATACATTACTCATACAGTAATACGTAATGTAAAATGTAAAAAAAAAAAAAAAATCTTTAAACATGTAGTCATTTATGAATATCACATGCTGTGTTTCTCTGCCAATTTTATATATATATATATATATAGAGAGAGAGAGAGAGAGAGAGAGAGAGATAGATAGATAGATATAGATATATATACAAGCAAATTCAGAAATGTAAAATTGGCAGAGAAACACAGCATGTGATATTCAGAATGTGCAGTATTTTCAATATGAATATGTCAAAAATATTGTCACACATCCATGCTCGACCCCGAGGAAAGCGGCATCAGAAAGTGGCATCAAGAATCCTTTCCGGAAAAAGGCAACCCCTTTATTCAAAAACATGAAGTTTGAATAATACGGACGTCTCTCTGACATTTTACACATAAAAGATTAAACATTTATCACGATATGAAAATTCAGCACGTGCCTCCAAACAGACAAATAGGACTTAATTCTGATTTGGTCTTATACCAATTATTTTCTTATTTAAAGATCTTAGGTTAAAAGGTTCTTGAGTACTTTTTTAGGAGGTAAAACACAACAGGTTTCATGACTCCTGTGTGTACAGAGAAAATGCTTCGCTGGTGGACGGGGACGGTTTCTCAGTAAACGCACAGATGATCACATGAGCCAGAAACTGGGACTTTGTAGGCCAGTTGAGGGAGCGTGGTAAAGCACTCACCTTGCCTACAAAGACCCAACCTCTAACACACCTCACTGTAGCCGCACACACACACACACACACATTTTAACATAACTCGGTTATGACTCTATGTAGAAAGTTCTAGCATCTAGTTCTAGTATCATTCGGAATACTTCTGTAGTATGACTAGTATATACGGAATAAGGAGTATATAAAACTTTAAAAACTTCCAAAAACAGGATTTCTTTCAGAAAAAAACTCTTCCATTCAAATAAATGAAATAGAGAAATATTCAAATAAATCACTGTTTTCCCTGAGACATCTTCAGAAACACCACGGCTAGCTAATGAAGGACTGTTCTCCATAATGTAATGCACTCTTAGCAAAAAAAAAAAAAAAAAAAGAATAAATAAAATTAAAAAAATAACCTTGCAAACTTTACCTGGAAATGTACGAACACGCCGACCTACTACTGAACTACTGAAAGTAGATAAATAGGCATGTAAACGAAAATTTAGATGTAAAATAGTTGGTATTTTGACTGTTTATATTTGTTTCACTTCTTTTCATTTTTTTTTCCTTCCTCTTCTTTAATACTAATGGATTACAG
>CM040466.1:19229044-19245469 GCA_022758105.1 Pangasianodon gigas
AAAAAAAAAAAAAAAAAAAAGGCTGGCCAGTGAGGACAGCTACAGCTAAACATTGCGACACGGCAATTCAATATCGGCACATGCCTAAAGCACACACACATACAGGGTAACACACTCACAGCTTTGTGAGCAGGGAGACACCTTGCTGAAATGTTTACACTTCATTTAAATGTACTTCATGCAGGATGCAGACTTTTAGTGTGGATATTTTAGTCATCTAGGTGGTTTTTTTTTTTCTTTTCTTTTTTGGGTAGAAAAAAAATTAGGAATGCACTGATCCGTATTTTTCATTTTTTTTGAAGTTTGATGCTCATTTCTGCACAATTAAAATGGACTTGTAATAGTGAAGCGTAAATACAGGACTAGCTTAAACTGTTATTTATGCTCTCTTACAGTTACATTCCAGCATGCTCCTGTGCAGTATGAGCAGGAGCAGTGATTTGATTTTAAACTAGGGTCAGGTTTTGGAACGGTCCAGATCAAAATACTGACACAGTCAGGACGGCTGTAGGTAAACATCATATCACTCTAACGTTCACAGCAAGAAAACGAACAGCGGATCAGATCGGAACATATCAAATCCTTTCTGACGTCGGTATTCCGTATCAGATCGGTGCATCCCTAGTGAGAAGTGTAGGTTCTTTCTTTCTTTCTTTCTTTCTTTTTCCCATTTATATTTTTAATAGCAATGTTTCTTTTCTTTCCTGCTGATTATGTTTTGAATAATTTTCTGTCTTTTTGCTGTTTTACTTTGCTTTAACCAAAATGCAGTGACGCGCACGTGCCGCTAATCAGGTGTACAATACTTCACAATATTCTGAATGTGAGCAATCAAAATACTATCTCTAAACGTCTCATAAGAATCCTTATTTTGGATAAATTTCAAGACAGCGTCTTGTCTTTGGCAGAGAAGGCAGTACTGTAATTCAGTTTAGTTTGGAAAACACAATAAATAGAACTGATGCTCCAGGTACAGTTAAAACGTTTTTTTTTTTTTGTTTTTTTTTTAAAGAATATAGTGTGATCATTTCGTAAACACTGATTAATACATTTGAAAATTAATTTTATATGATCTAAAAATGTACAATCAGCACATGGCCTACAAAGGCAGAATATGTATACAAGCCACACAACTAGGCTTGTGCCAATACATATCGTTATCTCTGCCTGTCTTTTTAATTACGGTTTTTAAAATTGTCATGCTGTGTTCCAAAATTTCTTGCTACTATACCTACTACTCCTAATGGAAATGTCAAGTCAGCCTTCTGTCAAACAGTTTTCTCTCTAAAGTGTCCATGATAACAATATAGTGCGTGCTAAATATCACTTTTATTGTAGCACTGATTATCGGCACATAGCTATACTGTGTAATGGGGAATAGATGCAAAAAAAAAAAAAAAAGGATTATATCTCTTGAGAAGGATAAGGTTTTTTTCGATGGAGTCGAGTTCACATACCAAAGGGAGCGACGTTACTGCAGTGTTTTGAAACTCTTCGAGCGTCCATTTTGGAGGTTACGCTTTATTTCCGCTGGAGCTTTGTGAGATTTCATATTAAATTCTGCAGAAATGTGACTTTACCAGCTAAAAACTTTTTTCAGCGCCTCAAACGGAGACCAGCGTCGTTTGCACAAGATACGGCTGGCCACGGGGGGGAAAAATCTATAAACTGATAAAAACCAGCTTGTTGGTGCTTTTGCTCAAAAAGAGTTGTTTTGTTTCCTATTTAAAAAAAATAAAGGATTTTTTTCATTGCCAACGATTCATGTTGCTTGTTGCTCATTTTGACTAGCGATGGTCAGAAAAAGTAAACTTCCTGGCTTTGGACTACTCACGTCCGGCATTAGAGGATGACACGGAACGCAGAATAAACAAAATCGTAGCTGTTACAGTTTGACAGCTTTGGCTATGGTTCTCTAAATTGCTGAGAAACCCCACTCATGTCTACTGAATGTTAGTTTACTAGCAGTTAACTAGCTGGTTATTACTGGCATTAGCATATTCACATGTACTCATAAAGTAAGGAAAATAAGTATTCAGACACCTTTGTTTTGTTATTTAATATACTTCCAGTGCATTCATATATGCACTAACTTTATACACGTCTTTTGATTTTGTACTTACAAATGAAAAACCAGGTATTCATAAGCATAAACAAATATGTTTTTAAAAAAATTATGGGGGGAAAGTATTCGGCCACCACAAATGGACAACATTAGCTGTTGTTAGCCATTACAGAGCTGACAAATTACAAAGATGGCTGTGGTAAGAATTAGTTGGCTTTTTGCAGCATTCCTCTTAGCAAGTCTTCTTCGATTCTCCAAGGTTACAATGGTCCCTCTGATAGACTCACGATTTCCAAATCCTCCATAAATTTTCAACAGGATTCAAGGCCATGCAAGACTTACTCCACTTAGTCTGGCTGTATGTTTGGGGTCTTGTTGAAACGTCCGTCCTCTCCACAGATTCTGTTTCTTGGCCCGTGAGATTAAATTCTCCTCTTATATATCCCAGTACATCACTCCATTCATGATTCCTTCAATGACGCGTAATGCCTCAGCACCATTTGCAGAGAAGCAGTCCCATATCATGTACTTCACTGTGGGTATGGTGTTCTTGGGATCATACACACAGCCCTCTTTCTCCAAACATGATGTTGAATTACTGCCAAAAGCTTCTATTTTTGTTTCGTCTAACAAGAGTATATTGTTCTGATTTGTCTAAAAGCATTTAGAAAAATTTAGAATAATATACTCTGGTCAGACAAAACAAAAATAGAATTTTTGGCATCGCTGTGCTGCTTTTTTTTAGCAGACGTGATTTGTGCGAGGTGCAGGAACAGAGATTATTGTTTTGCAGTTCATTCCTTACTGTTCTCTGTGTAACTGCTGTTCCTGCTGCTTTCAGGTCATCCTGCAACTTTTTTCCAGTGACTGCTCTCTTCTCTCTTACGTTCCTTATCATTAGTCTGATAGCTTGCGTGGCTCACATGTCCAGGGATAGCTGGTTGGTCCCAAAAGTCTCCATACATAGGAGAAATTGACATGTTTTAGCAAAATGTCTCTCTAAATTTTTTAGTTTATATTATTATTTTTTTAACAGAAGAAGAACGTATTGAAGTCATTCTCATGGCTGGATTGGGAAGCTTTCGCAAGGTTGTGATGGACTTTAACAGGAAGTACATCATACATGACACTTGCCAAACTTATTAACAAATTCAAAAAGACTGGAAGTGTTGCGGACCAAACAAAAAGTGGATGTCCGTGAACATCCACTGACGAAGGCACAACCGATATGGTGCTGGCAAACATAGTCCCCTGTCTATGGAGACTTTTGGGACACCCTGTAGTTCCATGAACTTTCCGCTTGCATATTATCAAACCAATTGCCTTGACAGGGATGTTTAAGGTCTTTGCCACGGCTCCGTAGCCTTTTCCACGCCGGTGTTGTTTAATAATAATGTCCCTGAGAACTTTAGGAAGTTCCTTCACCTTCACCATGATTGCTACTTGTTGCAAGAAATTTTTCAAACCAATGAGGACGTCTTTTATAATGACACCAGGTGCAATTTTCACAAGGTTTTTTTTAATCATTATTATTAATTTTTTTTTGTTTTGCAGAATGTATATCTAGAACCTGATTTATTTCTATGTAACCTTTACCTTTTATTTCTATGTAACCTTTCTTTTAATAGCATACAAATTCTTTTTCCACATCAATTTTGTTTTTTAACATACAAAGTCAAGACACTGTATAAATTTGAAATGGATGTATGCACTGTATGTATATTAAATAGCAAAAACAAAAGTGTCTGACTACTTATTTCCCCTCACTGTAGTTCCTGGTGTTCAGCAGCAGCTCATGACCATAGATTTGGTGGGGCAAGACAACGTTAATAATGACAAAACCCCACAAAATTAAGTCGATAGGCTATAAGCTGCTATCTAGTGAATTTTTAGAGTAACCCCCTAATAGGCAGTTGAGAGTCAACAACATGCAGTCATCCAGCACACAATCTAGTGGCTTGTTTGATCAGTTTTAGATGACCCTTTGTTCAACTGTCTTTGATACAGCAGATGTGTTTCCTGTTGTCACAGTGTGCAAGCTAATAGCCAGGGTTGAAGAGCTAACAGCTAACAGCCACATTAACCAGGGTTGCCAGGTTTCTCAAAACATCTACATCTCAAAAATCTCACAAAAGACCTGAAACTAGCCCCCAGAATTGATTTTTCTTCTTTCTCTCCATGTTTTTGTGGGTAGCAAGGTCACTGTAGTGCATGTGCTTTTCTGATGTACAGACATTATCCACTCCATTATCCTGCTTTAACCTTTCCCAATCTTTGCAATATATCTTGCAATAGAAAGAGTCCTGTACATCATAGACACACTGTCTGCATTTAGATGTTGTCTTTGTTTGCTGAAATTTATTAGATTTAGTTCAATTCTGATTATTTGCTATAAAACAAGATCTTGGCAGCCACAAAGTATGTTTAAGACGCAACAGAGCAGTAACTTTGTTGTGGTCCTATATAGACAAGGACTTGAGTCCCGAAAAGGCTGGAGGGCTGAAAAGGTTGCAAGCTGAACTTCAGTATCCCGGCTGTGACATTGTTGTCAGGACCTACTAACCTGAGGTGGTCGTCAAACAACATGTATTGTTTTTGTCTGCAAAGTGTCCAATGAATATCCCTTGTCTTTCAGGGGCATGCCCTGTCAGCCTCTTTAGTGGTGGTAGGGAGCTGTCTAGGGTCTGTTCCACAGGGTGGATGAGGGTCGTTTGAAATGTAGAACTGGCTTGCTGTGACCTAAAAGTGCCTCAAGGTGTTGACTTGGCCTCCAAATTCCCCAGATTCCCCAAGTGGGACCTACACAATATCAGGCAGGTGGTTTTAATGTTATGGCTGATCAGTGTATGCTTCAAGTTTTGTGCAAATCCATGCAAACAGTCATGAGTTAGAGCTGTTTGAGTAAATTAGGCTCTGCCTCATTAGAATTAGAATGACATGTGGTGGCCATATTGTTTACAAATTTCAACATGTTTTTGATAATTATTGAGTCACACGCTCACACTAAAATTGTGAAGATGATACAAAAATCCTAAGACAAGTTCTCAAAAGTAGGTTTTGCATATAATGGCTTTTGTTCACGAGAAGCAAGGAATAAGTAGCAAAGAGAATTTTCACTGTAGGATGTATGGTATGCGAGATATGAGCCAAAATGTAAAATCCTTCACTACAGTGCCACCACTAGGCCAATTGAGCTCTCTTGCCTGAGCAGCAGGAGAGAGTCCTACATACTGACCAAGTTTCATGTCTATAAGACCTACGGTTTGGTCTGCATGATCAGTTTTAGCGAAGAAGAAGAAGAAAAATTCTAATGTAAACAAGAGGCTTTCAAGCACTACATAGCACCACCTTGGGGTCAAATGACACCAATGTTTTGGCTTTAGGATTCTGAAACCAGTGCCCTACTATCCATAGCATCATTGGGGGCAAGTAAGTGAGAGGGAAGTTGCCCCATATCATTTTTCCCCTGCTTCAGTCATTGCAAGTTCCCACCCATCAGGCATGCTACCAACCAGGGAGGGTGAAGGCTATCGCATGCTTCTTCCGAGGCATATGAAGCCAGCCGACAGCATCTTTTCTGCTGCTCATGCAACATCAGGGGGAAACATACTCAGAGGAAAGCCCACTTCCGCATGCATGAGCTCAGAGACGCCCATGATTTGCTAGTGTCGCTGTGATTGATGGGGAGATTATGCCTCATTGGGAACCGAACCCGAGATCTCTGGATGTGCGCTTTTCTGTTGCGCCACTCGAGAGCCCTGACACCAGATTTTAACATGGCGGTACAACTGCCACTGCCAGATTATCAGCCTGGATGAATCTTCCAGATGCAGCTGTATACATACAGTAGCATCCTCACACGCTTCTGATAAGTAATGAGAAGGATGACTTGTCATTGGACTGTAAGTAGGTTCTGCTGAAAAGTACAAGCCTCTGTGCTACATGGTGTCAGCCCCTGAATAACTGATTTTAGCTGAGCCACATTGACACCAAGTGGGTAATTGGTATTGAGAATAACTCTGCTTTCTGGGCTTCTTCGTGTGCTTGTAAGTCATCGCTGGACATGGGGCTTGGGCAGGACTCAACTCTGAACCAGGCTGTAAGTCAGGTTTTGCTGACTTTGGAGTGGCAGGAAGCTGATGTCTCAGGGTGCCCTCATGTCTGTGTTAGTTTTGCTGTCATAGCTAGACCTGCTTGCACTCTAACCTTATAAGCTGCTTTCTTTCACTGTTGAGCTGTGTACTTCCTGCTGCCTGGTGTGGTACCAGCACCAGATCCTGACACATTTCTACTGCTGTGACTCCTCTCACCTTCCAGACCTGCCTGATGCATCTTGATGCTCTACTTCTGCATGGCGCTTCCTGCACTTGTGACTCACTTTGGTGGTTAACACGTTTGCTTCGCACTTCCAGGGTTGAAGGTTCGTATCCCGCCTCTGCCCTGTGTGTGCAGAGTTTGCATGTTCTCCCCATGCTTCAGGGGCTTCCTCCAGGTACTCCCGGTTTCCTCCCCCAGTCCAAAGACATGCATTGTAGGTTGATTGGCATTTCCAAATTTTCCGGAGTGTGAATGTGTGTGCAATTGTACCCTGTGATGGGTTGGCATCCTGTCCAGGGTGTCCCCCTGCCTTGTGTCCCCCGAGTTCCCTGGGATAGGCTTCAGGCTCCCCCATGACCCTGTGTAGGATAAGCGTTATCCTACACAGGGTCATGGGGGAGCCTGAAGCCAATCTCTAAGGACTTGCCCTTGCTTCAGTGTATAATCTCACCAGGATACTGTCGATTTGTTCCATCTAAGAACTGCTGCTGTAATCATAAACACTGTCTTGTGCTTAGTCTGGGTGTCCTGTTCACAATATGCTCACAATGAAAATCCTTTCAGCACACTTACTACTGTTTAGTACTGTCTTAACTCTTCTAAAGATCCCACAGTGGTTCCTCTCCAGGTTTCTTTCTCACTCAGGGAGGCTTTCTATACCACTTTCTGTAAAGCTGCTTTGTGACAATGTCTATTGTTAAAAGCACTATACAAATAAAATAGAATTGAATTGTTTATTAATTCTTGGCAAATATTCTGCTGCGCTCTAACATGTTTTCAGAAGGCACAAACACAAATGAGGTACAAAGAAGATACAAATTCACTGAACCGTCACAGTTTGATGAGCGGTGCTACGTGTCAGGTTACGTGTTCAACAGCATTATAATAGCTAAGTACCTTTTATAAGTTTTTAAATAACAAGAACAATTTTTTTTTCCAATATTGACTCACTGACTAGTGTTGGTCTGTGTCCAAATTGGATTTTATTCTTCCGACTTCTCATTCTATAAATGACAACTGATAGAATTGCACTACTTTTCTCAGCTAGCAAGTAAGTAAGCTTGTAATTTAGCAAGTTTGTTCATTTCATTTTTGGACAGTAGATAATTGTACTAAGTAGTCAGGGAAACCTTTGTTGCTGTTTTTTTTTTCAAAATGTAATAATTTACAGTAGCCATCACCACTAATCAAGAATGTCACTATATAAAAGAGAACAATTTTTCTCATAAAAAAAGTTCTTAATCAAAATTGAGGCTGCTAAATGTATGCACGACATTCACATTTGTTTTGCACCAGTTTCATTTCAGTCCAGATCCCAGAGATTAGCATTAGCATGGGGAGAAAATCATTATTACTTCAGAAGCTCACGAGAGAGAGAGAGAAAGAGTGAGAGAGAGAGTGAGAGCGAAGGAAGCAACCTCAAAGATCTGCATCTGAGCTTGTGTGGTAAACCAGCATGCTTTGCAACTCACGGCTGCACATACTATACCTATAAAAACCTCAAACACACCTGTTACTGTGAGGAGAGTGCAAATGTTGACATACTCTTTTTAGGCACAAACCATAATGGTCGAAAATAATTCATGTCACCTGTAAATCTTATTTGGATAATCAGAATAAAGTCCTTATTATTCTTTTTTTTAGTCGTACTTCTCTTTAGGACTGTTACTTAATATGCGTCTTTGATTCTTGCATTCTTGTCTACGTTAATATTCTTTTGTAGATTTAAATGGATTTATTTTTTAAACAGCAAATGAGTATTCCTGATCAAAATTAGCAAACTGGTTATATCTTTGGATAAGCAAAAGGCATATACAGACCCCTTTTGTTTTGATCAGTGAAGCTAGCTAGACTGCTGGATGTTTATAACTTATTCTAACGTTTTTGTTTTTGTTTTTGTTTTGTAATCTGAGCGGAGCTCTGTTGAAAATGAGCTTCCTAGGGGACATCAACCCATACATGTCAGCTGTGTAAACAGTGTAGGTAACCACGGGAGTGATACAGTATATGTGATGTCACTGCTGACCAGCATGGCAAGGGAAAGGTCATCATATCATATTCGTAAGAAGGAGGCTATGGTTAGCTAGGACAGCTAGCTAGCAATCACATCTTGTGCTGACTTTAGCAAGTTTTCCACGTTAGGGTCGTCAGTGCATGTAGCTTTTCTAAAACATTAGCTGTTGGCTCATTAATGTTTAAATCTTAAAGCTGAAAGATGTTAGCATTTACAATAAAGGCAAGTACACCGCACGTCTCTCATTGTTCTTGTGTTCTTCTGAGTTTGTTCTTACAAGTTAACCTGGCAAGAACTTTCTTTACGTTCATGGTATTGACAAACCACTCAATGTTACAACTCAGTCAAGCTTCACTCCTATAGGTCACCCAGTAACCCAACCTATACATGGTTAAAAAACTTAAATCAATCATGTGCTTGGTGTTACAATAAAATAGTGGATGCAGGACTCTAACAGGGTTTTAAAAAAAAAAAAAAGTGGGGGTTCAAAATTTAGCATGGTGGCTATGTGCTGGACAGCAATGCAGCAATGTAAAAACAACTCTACTTTGTGATAAATTGTATGTGTGAGTAAACACTGTAAACAGCTTTGACATCAAGGTACAAATATAACGAAGCACATCAGCAAAACAGGAAGTGCAGCATCAGAAAACCAGCACTTTCCACCCCGGGTGTGTGAAGGAACAGCCGAAGAAGAGGCAGTCCACGACTTGGTCGAGCAGCCAATCAAAAACCACCTCCCTGTTCCCCGAACCAATCGTAACTCTCAGCTTGAAGCTGCTCACATCACTTGGGTTGTTGTTAGCGGGAAAAACGCTGACCACTTCCATGTCGAAGGTGATGGCTGAGCCGATGGTGACGGCGGGAAGCTGATTGGTCATTTCTTTCCCGTTAACAAACACAGCACCTGCGAAATAAATGTAATAATAATTAGTATAGTATAGCATGGAATGCAGTATTTATATTTGGTATATTTAATAAAGTTAAAAATATATTTTCAATTGGATGTCGACAGGAAGCTACTACTATGAGGAAACAATGAAAAGTAAACAAAACTCAAAATACATAACAGGCTTAATGGTGCAACAGTCAATTTTTTTTTAATGGCTTATTAAAACATCATGAACATGATTAAAGAATAATTGTTTAAACCATGGCTTCAGCACAACTGTATTATTTGGCTAAGAAAACTGTAATGCTTGTTTTGTGTTTACGTAGGCCTCCTGTCAGTCAGTTTCTACACCCGTACGCTCCATCACTTGAAGTGTTTGAATGGCCGATTATACATAACAAATCAAGTAGGTACCTTTTTACCACTTAGAGAGCCAGGTAGAGTATGCTTTGGATGAACCACTTTCATAGAAAAGTACATAAAGCTAGCTAACTCCCATGCTAACTAGCCAACACTAGAGGTGACGGGCAGCTGAAAAGCTCATGAGAGCTCATTACAAAGAAAAACAGGGCAGCAAAGGCACTCTTGACCATTCTCACAGCAGCAAATCAGCATGAGCTCATGAGTTCTTCAGCTCTCACTGTCAGTGATAGCTAGGTAGCACTGTTAGCCGCACAGGATTTAGAACAGTTTAAAGTAGCTAAACTGTTTTTGACCCTGCTACATGGTTTAATTTTCATAACACACAATGAAATGGTAGTTATTTATGGGGCAGCAGACTAGTACAGCAACAGGGTACTGAACATGCAAGAAAAACTCAAATATTGATTAATTAGGTTAATGGGAAAGATCATGACAATGACCAATTTATACACCAAAACGGTGTCAGTGACTGGATGTCAGCTTTGCTATGGGATTGTAGAGTAACTCGATGTGATTGTCCATCACTGGTGGTGAGGATCAGACCTACCGTTAGTAGAGATACAGACAGACTGGTCCCTCTGCAGAGATTCTGATTCACTGCGTTTATCCACACACACACCCACACTGTCACGCTTATCCATCTGCCCGGCTGCTGTAATCCTACACGCACACACACACACACACATACATACACAATTAGCAAAATCACAGTGATACCACATGATTACTATATACATGATAATACATGATTACTAACTGTTATTTTATCCATTATCAAACATTTCTTAAACATCAGTCTTCACTAATATCAGTCCACAACAGTTAATACTGTATTCCTGGAGCAGTGATGGGCATTTTGAGAATTTTTATTGTCAAGTATACATTAAAAAAACACATGAGACTCCAGTTAATTTAAGTACTTAGCAGCACTGATTTAAACAGAAACATAACCATTCTCAACTTAGACCTAATTAACTAGGATGCCAATTAGATACATTTAATATGTATTTGACCACCGCTTGTTGGGTCAGTGTTTGAGAACTGATGGAATAATGGAATAAAAACGGCTCAGCAGTGCCGAACTCGTACTTGAAGGTGAGCGTTTGTCCACAGAAGTACGACGGTGAGTTGGAGTAAAGCACAGACGCGCAGCCTGACGAAGACGAGTCACTGCGCAGGGCCATGTTCCTCCTGCTGCTCAGAATGTAGCCGTCCACGCCAGCACCCCACTCTATACACACACGCACACACACACACATACAGGTTACAGTACATTAGGAAAAGGATCATTATTATTATTTCTACACTTAATCCTAAATCTGACTCTAACCTATTTTATTCATCAACAAGTAAAAATTAAAATCATTTTCATTTCACAATTATTCACTACTACTTGTATTAAATGTCTCAAACAAATGCTTCTATAACATTTTGCTTTCTTTCTCATATGTGATTCCATCTTCGGGGATTTATTTAATCTGCCTGCTGGCTTCACTCATTTATTTTTAGCTCACACCAATCCCTAGAGTCTGCTAATGTTAGAGCTGCTGTTATACAGTGTTTCAGATGAGTGGAAGATTCAGAATAAAGAGTTCTAATGGCTCAAATAAATTCATATGATGTTATATATGTGCTCTGTTCATCTTAAAATTAAATCTGTGCAGTCATCATAGGGACGTCCTCGGAAACTCGTTTACTCTGAAAGAGGTCTCTGGCTGCAAAAAGTTTGCGAACCCCTGGTCTTCACTAAATGTGTAGTGAATATAAAAAGTCTACACACTCCTTTAAAAAAAAAAATCTGCAGGTTTTTGTGCACTTATGCAACCTGGTTATACCAAGTTTTTTCTTTTTCTTTCCTAAAAACGTTTATATTCGATTCCATTTTAGCAGGGGTGTGTACGCTTTTTTATATCCACTGTATATGTGTGTGTGTGTGTATTGTGTGTATACATGTACCGTGCGCTGTGAGTGTTGTGTATCCGGTCTGTGGGACGCTCCATGGGCTCCACTCAGTGCGTCCCTCGCCGCGCGCACACACTCGGAACAGGTAATCTGTGTGAGGGTCCAGGTGTAGCAGCAGAAACTCACACTCGCTCCCGATGTAGGCGTCCTCGTAGTGAGTGGAGCTACTGCGTCTGTACTGCAGTCTGTACTCCTGAGGGAAGAAATCCTCATCCACCTATACACAGACACACATAAACAAAAAAAAACACATATATACAAAACACACATTATCATATACTGTTTACACTCCAACACACACACACAAACTCACTGTCTCGTGCACACACTCTCACTGACCCACTAACACTTACAGACTGTACCCACTTACATTCTAGGTGGTGTGCGTGTGTGTGAGTGCGTGTTACCTTGCTCCAGCGCACCAACACACCACCCGCTCTCTCAACCAGCTCCTCTATCTGTACAGGCGGGTGTGACGACACACTCCCATGACGCGCCACTCGCTCCTGCATCACACACAACAACGAGTCGTCCAACTGCGCCGACACACACGGAACGTCCACCAGCGCCGGCACCTCGGGGAGGCTGCACACAAATGAAGTTAATTAGCGTTGAAGTTACTGTTTTTAGCTAGGTAAGTCCTTGTCTCTTTAGGCGTATAAGCAAGTTATCCATCTAGTTTTAATGAAACTATTTTACAAAAACAACTGGTTATGTAGAAATGGTATTGTAGTACTGAACCAAGCAATGGCTTTGAGGTGAATGTGTCAGGATGTAGATATGCAGTTTGGTTCCCACCTGTCCAGTTGGATGTGAAGAGCTTTCTTTGCGAAGCTGCACAGTTTGTCCTCTCGGTCACTGATCCCGCAGCGTATCGCAGCTTCGCCTGCACAAACACAAAGGACACAAAAATCCCACACTTTAATACTCAGATTAGGGCAGTGATGATACACTGATATGACTGTATACTGTGATAAGGGAATATGTCATACTACTTCCATTAATATGTCATACTACTATACTGTAGCTTAATATTAATAGAAGTAGTATGACTGTATACTGTGATAAGGGAATATGTCATACTACCTCCATTAATATTAAGCTACAGTATAGTCATATAGATGGTGACAGTGATATTAATTTCACGTGTGGCGCAACCGCTTTAAATCTGCTCCAAGGTTTAAAAAGCCCTTTATACCACATTGCTGTTGAATTATTGTGTGTAAAAGTCGAGATATTTATATAGCATTTTTGGAAGGAGTCTCCAGTGTCAGCACTTTGGACCAGTCAGAGGTGAGGCTGTCTGTCTGGCATGTGACTTGGGAAAATCTTCAGGGTAGAGGTTTTTGCGTGGTTTTCCAGTTTCTCGGACAATAACAACCTTCTTTTTTTCTCTCTTCGAAGAGAAAGAAGAAAAAGAGAGGCTTGTGAGGGGAAGGCTGTTTATAGCTGCTTTAATATAATTCATTACAGGAACTAACTTATTTAACAGACGTTCTGCAACATTAAATGTAATTATAAACAGGTGAAAAAAATTATGTGTAGTTTTTTTTTTTTTTTTTTAATAGACAGTGCTCTCAAATTGATATAGTATATGAGAAATAAAACATTTTATGAGGGGGATGTGCTGTTATTGGAAAATAATCAACGTCAGAGGGGTAATGAGTGGCCCACGATGCATTACAGGACCACGCTGCTTACTAACTTCCTGTAACAGCTGGGTTTTATGTGCTGTGCAAGAACACAACAACACAACAAGCCACTTAAGTAGTCCATTTTAAACAATATAAATATTCAGTAGTTTTCCTCTCTGAATAACTGAACCCTCTCGGGGCTGCTGCATGGTTATGCAGTGTTTAATGTCTCTGAACATGAGACGCTGGGTTGGATCACACTGAGAACGACACTGGCTGTGTCTGAAAGACGAGGCACCTGCTTTGACGTCTATGTTGTGTCATGAGTCAGTGTTATAAAACGCAGCACATCAACAGCTACATAGTTTCCTATGTTTCCTTAGTTACCTATGATAGAAACATACGCTGCCGAGATACCGATGTGTACGATATTTCGGTATCCACAAAAGTGTTATATGGAGACGGTGAAGATAAAACGAAAATATTCTGTAATTATAACAACTATTTCTCGAAAGTCAAAACAATTACTAATAACTGGCATTTGTACGCAAAGTGTCACGGTGTTTTCCGACACTGATCTCTCCAGCCTGGCTCCTGTACTGACGCTGACGATACAAATGACCACAAAGAATAAAACAGTCAAATGGCTAGTATCACGTATTTCAGAAGGATATCTCATATCCTCACATGACTGTACACCTTCCTGCCTTTGTTACACACATACACACTGTTGTCTCACGCACTGTGTCTTCTAACGTTGCTCTTCCATTCTTGCAGCCCCATTCGCCTTTACTCATTAACACTTTTAGCACAGTGTTAGCATAGTGATACTGTTAACTACGCTGTTGTTCCTAGCATTACTGCGTTAACGTGTTGATGTTAAATGCGTATCCTAGAAATTGGCATAATTATTTGCCACTGTGTGTTGTAGCGTGATTGCTGACTAGCTGCATCAGCTAGCACGTTCCTTAGATTAACAGCCGTGTGTCGTAGTATTGTCATACCAAATGTGTTTTTTTCCCTTCGCAGTTTTTCAGTCTCACCTTCACGCAAGAGCTCATCAGCCATTTTGACGCCATGTTCGATGAGTTTCTGGCAGTCATCTAGTGGACTGATGCTGTCCTGCTCGATGGTATCCACTTCCTGTAGGAGTGTGTTCAGTCGCTCATTGAGCAAACGGTTCAGCGTCGTCTGGAGTTCCTGAAAATGCCGTTTCAGAACCTCGCGAGTGTGAGTGGAGCTTCCTCGCACCTTTAACACAAAGACACTGCAGGGTTAGATAAAGGAAATGATAATTAAGCTAGAGTTGGTCACAGGTTGGTTAAATGATCTTCGCTAGTTTATCCATCTGTACTTTTTGCCAATGTTGTTAACTCTGGTAGCTATCTACGTTACTGGAACTGATAACTAGCCGTGTGTTGTAACATAATTATCATACCTGTTTGCTCTGGTATGATGGCTAGCCTAGCTAGCCACGTGTCCCACCATGACTATTAACTGTGCATGATCTGTGTGCTTTCAGCTTACGTAGCTATGTGTCTCACCTACCTCAGGAAACTATGTGCTGCAGACTACAAAAATAAATTTGAAATTGTCAACACGGGAGTGGGTCAGTGTTACAGAAGTACTATATACTGCAAAGTGTATATTTTGTGCATAGAGAACTGAATCACTTCAAGATGGTGTGTGGGTGAGAAAAAAGAGGAAATGGTGTAAGGCAAGGGCCTCTCTTTACATTTCAAACTCCGATTCACCAAGATGAAACCAGCACACTTCCTGTCTCTCATGCTTTTATACTCGAAGAGAAAAAAACACACACACATATACACACACTTCCTCTTTTACCAGTTGAAACAAGAACCACTACAAGTGCCCACTACTTACGCCAATCCAGTCTCTCATCATTTCAGTAGCCATGTTTATATGCAGAAATTTAAAAAAGTCCTTATATTGATTTGTATAGTGACATCCTGAATTGAGCAATCTGTTTTTATAATCTCTGTTTACATTACAGCCAAATGTGCATGTAAGAATCATTTAGCATCAACTAACCGTAGCTTAGCGGGTTATCTGAGAGGTCAGTAGCACTGCTTTTGTTTTTCATGAGTATTACATGACGTCTGTCCCATGATGTCAAAACGTCCTTCGAGTGTCCTTACTGAGCACAAAGAGGTGAGAGATAATCCTGATAGCAGACCGCAACTGTAATAGTAACCTGGTTCAAAACCTAACAAGGTGATCATTCTACTAATTATTAATATTAATATTAAATAAAAACTGATCTGAACACAATCGCAGTAACACAGTCTAGCTGTGGCACACTTTAAATTTTTGTATCTGCCTCCTTTGAAGGTCCCTGTCTGGTTAGTCAGCATTTTTTTAAACCGAAACGAAGCCTTAGCATTTCCCTTGGGGCGCTTTTTAATATCTTCATTGGTCCATGGCATCTGTTTATTAACTACTGCTTTAATGGCTTGAGGATGGATCACCAAACTAGCACTAGCTACCTTTCTGCTGCTAGCTAGCCTACTGCTAGCCTACTGCTCGCTTAGTGACATAACTCTTAAGCTAAGTAGCTACGGCCAGCTAGTAAGCTAGCTACGTAAGCTGTGAAGTAGCATTGTTAGTTCATTTGAACTCCAGAACAACACAAACACAATCATACACATGACTGTTAACTAGGACACAAGAAATGCCCCCATTAAATTTGTTTAAAACTAGGAGTGTGTAGACTAGCTAGCTTCTGAATGGGACAGCACTTAACACAGAAGCAATGCTAATGCTAATGCTTCAGACTGGATCACAGGACAAGTTTCAGCTGTTGGCGCATTCAAATGGAACTTGTGAAATTTGTCATGGGAGGGTGAACACGCTAGATACTCATCATCTTGGTTAAAGTTATACAAATAAATCAGCATCGAGGCTAACTACCCATCCAAGTCTTTTACACAGACAGTATAGCGACAGTGGTACTATAAGAACTGTGAGGAATATTAATACTTTCAATAAATGTTTTAGTCAAATACCAAGAAAGGTCTTCACGATGGATTGACACTTAGCACTGAATGCTAACAGAACTTCCACGGGCTCTGTCATATTGAGAAACGTGAACACACAC
>CM040466.1:19245569-19263757 GCA_022758105.1 Pangasianodon gigas
GGAGGAACTCTGTAAAAAATGGCTGTAATTCCTAAACGGTTAAAGCAATATTTTTGTTAAACCCCTTGAATTAAAGCTGAAAGTCTACGCTTCAGTCACATCTTGACTGCTTCATTTCAAATCCACTGTGGTGGTGTACAGAGGCAAAATTACCAAAACTGTGTCACTGTCCCAATATTTATGGACCTGACTGTATATAACTGAGACAGCTAAATAAACAATTAAATTGACTAATAGAAATACAGAAAATGTTCTAATAAGTGAACGACAGCAAAAACATTTGTCATATTTAGAGCTTTTTTTGTAATTTTATGATGTTGATTAATTAATTACATTAAAATATTAATAATTTAATATTTTACCAATTAATTCATCCACTCAGTCTATAAAATTTTTCCATCATGCACCTGTCTAATAGCTTCAAGTAAGATTTTTCAGTATAAAGTAGTACATGTTTACACTAAAATTATAAAATAAATTCTATAACCTTTTTTTATTTAGCTCGGAGTATTATGTCTTTGAAATTTTAAACAAATTTTTTTTAAATTCTTAATTACAAAAAAAAAACCCTTAGACAAATAAGGAACAGTGACACACGCATTCTTTCATGCTTTGCGTCATTAAAAAACGCCTCCAAGGTGCACTTCAACATGGCAAAAAGAGGCAGAGTGTATAACAAGCTGTTGGCTATTGCCACAGAAGTTTTTCTTGAATAATAACGTCAAAGAGATATCATTTAAAATGCTTCACAGGTTTTATCCAACTAACCATTACCTACAGAAACATCAGAAAGACAGTGATGTAAATTGTACCTTCTGTGAAGAGCATAGAGAAACGCTGGCACATTTATTTTGGTTTTGCTCCTATACAAAGCAACTCTGGAGTAAATTAACCCACTTTATTGCTGATCATATCTGTCCTAAATTTTTGTTACTTTGGAGAAATGTATTGTTTGGTTTCACTGACTGTGACAGAGAGGTCACCTCTCAATTTTATTTGATCAATTTGATTATTATTTTAACCTAATTTTACATTCATAAATCAAAATTCAGTGATTTCAGAACAAGATTCACTATCAATAAAGCTCAAACAATACGTTTCTTCAATCTTTGAATGTTCTAACAAAAAAGTTGTTAAAACTTATAATTATTTTAAGTGTCATATCATATTTGTGTAACTCTTTATTATTATTATTATTATTATTATTATTATTAATAATCTATCTATCTATCTATTTATTTATTTATTTATACTTCTTTATTCTTCATATATATATATATATATATATATATATATATATATATATATATATATATATATATATATATATACACACACACACACACATATTTGTGCGTGTTTGTGTGTGTGTATGTATATGTAAAACAAGCTGTGTAGACACACACTGATGCACGACCCTAGCTGTGCTTCTTTGCACTGCGCATGCGCGACGTAAAAATATTCCGCGCCTCATCTAACTCCCAGCTGATCGCTCTTTAGCTCGCGCGGAGTGTGTAGGGAGGAAATTGAGACAGGGCCGGAGCGGTGCGCGTGACTCTGCGCATGCGCGACGTAAAAATAGCACGTACAGTAACAGCTGATGTGTGCTGTATTTGCGGTGTTGAGGTGAGTGGAGCGAGTTTATTCTTCATTTTGTTTTGGCTTTGTTATGACTGTGTAGGTGTCAAAAACAGCAGTAACTAATGTTAGAGTCAGTGTGTGTGTGTGTGAATGCTAATTCCTGAGCTTGGTGTTTAAAGTGTGTATGTCACTGGATATGACGTTGTTGTTTATAATAAAATAAAAGCTGTTTGTTTTTTTCAGCAGATGTCTTCAGCTTCAATTGAGATGCCTGAACTCCTGAAATCCTCCTGTAGCAGATGCACACTTCACTAGATAGGGTGGAGCTTCAGCGGTTCTCTGCAACATAGTGTGTGTGTGTGTGTGTGTGTGTGTGTGTGTGTGTGGAGAGAGGTTAAAAGACTGAACCATGAAGTTGATAGTGGATGTAGTGTGGATGGTGTGGGGTATTGGGGCATCTGTGTACGATTACTTCCACACCAGCGCCATGGAGGAGAGGATCCACACTCTGGAGAACGTCCTCACCATCCACCAGTTCCTCATCGTGTTCCTCACGGCAAGCCTCGTCCTGCTTATCTCGTACATCATCTTTAAGAAAAAATGAAACGGCACGCCAGAACCCGGCTGTGAGCCTCAAGGAACCATGAGACAAACACTACGTTCCTCAGTGGATGAGGATGACTGTATAGATAGATGATTTCTTTTGTCAGATTGTCTGACAATATCAAATTTTTAAGTCTCAAACAGTTTACAATATTATCAGTTTTTTGTATTTAAAGAAATACGGCATTTCTAACACATGCTTCTACAGAGACGGTTTTGTCTACCGTGTTTCTCTTGAATTATGGGATTCCCAGATAACTGTGATCTCAACATCACACTATACAACAGATTATCAGAACATTTTTGTTTTCAAACCAAGTTCAAGTACATGTTTTTTTTAGTACTCATCATTACTGATACTGTAACGAATAACCTACTGTAGAGTATTAATCAATCAAAGGCATAAGAGAACATTTTATTTAGATCTGTTTATGTTGTTGTGCCCTTGTGCTGCTAGCAACGTGTAAGATGTTATGGCATTTAAAAGGTATCTTTAATAGACAGCGTGAGGGTGGCCATCTTGAGGAAGCTGATGTTGTTCAGTGCTCAGTGCTCGCAGAAGTGAAGTGCTCTCACGTGCAGCAGTATCTCCACCTTGTGCTTGTTTTTCATGACCACGCTGGCTGATATTGCTCTGTGCGCTCAGCTCAGCGCAGCGCTCTATATTAATAAAGATACTATTTAAATACCACGAGATGATTTATCACGTCACTTGTACTGTAAGAAGGTAGTGTAGTAGCTCCTTTTGATATTTTTTTTATTTTTGAAATACTTGCAGATTGCTGTCATTTTGTGTTCATGAGCGCAGCAACGTGCACTAGGCTTACATCATATGTATCACGTGTGACGTATCACATGGCATCAGATGTTTGGTATCAGAGCATTTTTTACGAGTAAATGAGCAGTATTGGTATCAATGCGTCACTAATGATATGTGGATTGTCCATGAAATCTGATCATGTCACTCTTATTCATTATTTCCTTCAAATAAATAGACGGACTCAAAAATGATTAGCTGCATTACACAAGTATTGAACATATCCTAACACAACTAAACAAATCAGAGAGATTTTACTCAGTCGTTTTATTTTATAATACGCCGCTCTGTGTCATGCGTATGAATGCAGATACTACATTTAATAATTGTAATGAAGACCGTTATACTTTTTTCATGCAAAGGAAACCTTCAGGCCTTCTTTCAGACGTTGTGCAGCCTGAGGAGATAAACATAAGATAAATATTAACGCAATGTTAGAATATTTACAGTTCAGTACAGCACTAATATTAGCAATACAGCAGTGATTATTTGAGAAGTCAGAATTTGGCATTAGAATGTCACATGAGAAACTGGTGAAGAGGAAGTGTGTTTGCAGGCCAGCTATGAAACAGGAACACAAGGATGCAAAAAGATGCACTGAAACAAGTTAAATGGAAATTAACAAAATGGATGGAAGTCAGTACGGTGTTAGTGACTGCTTCATGGTTTAGAGATGACTGTAGATATACAGTATAGTTTTAATATATTATACATACAGAAAAGTTTTACAAACGTTCGTTCGTTATCAGAATTAACAAAATATTAATAGTGAAATCAGAATCTCCCATTTCTGGTTCTGACTGTCATTATAATGAGAACAAGTGTAACAGAAGAGCTTTCTGGTACTTTTGCCTTTTTCTTTTTTTTTTCATTTTATTTCTTATCTTATCTTTATAACGAGGCGGGGGATCCCTCGTTAAAGGATACATTCACACCTAATTTTTACTTTCTTGGATTTTTTTGTGTGTGTGTGTGTGTGTGTGTGTGTGTGTGTGTGGTAGATATCGAACCTAACCACTAAATTCAAATGTTTTTAATTTACTCAGAAAGCAGTTAGATTTTGTTGTATAAGACAGAGCACTTGGTAACAATAAAAACATACAAGCTAATAAAAAAAGAAAGTGTCCTGTAATCCAGCAGATGCATTGTGTCCTATGTAGGTACTTTAATTTCAGCTGGAACTTTGACTTTGAACCTTTACATTGTAATACTTTAATACACATAAATTAGTTTGATATTTAACATTTTGTGTGGCTTTATTTATTTATTTTTATTTTAATTAAGTGTATGTCCATTTATGCATGAATGAAAGGTTAATTATAACATTTGTTCCATGTTGTATATGTTAATTATGTATTATAACATTTCAGATAATAGATCAGAGATCATAGATTTATAGAAATGTATTATTATTGTAAATAAGCAGAACACCAGCCTTTTATATCTTTTAACTTCTACTATGCAGCTAATAGATAAATCACAATAAACTACTACAGTAAAGGAACTTCCCTTAAGATGGCGGAAGTGCAACCAAGGGGAAGTGCACGACTTATAAAGTGTATTGGAAAGAGCTACATGTCTTTGACGTCAGATGAAACCGGAAATGCGTGCCGAACCTCTCTACCAAACTTGCCCAAGTTCCTTGCGATTGGCTATGGAGATGGGCTCGATACCAAACACCTACCTGCTCGCTGTACAGGCTCACTTGATACACAGTATATGAAATAGTGACTTCTGCGACCTGTGTAGTGCACTAGGTGTGTAAATTGGGACCGAGCCATGTCTGGTTGCTCGCGCGGCGTCGAGCTGGGCGGGATTCAGGACGCCTGAAAAAAAAAGTTTTATATTTGTGAACTAAATGTTTTGTATGAATAATTTATTATATCTATATCTATTTTAAGAAAGTAAGAAAGGTCCGGCGTATTTTAAATATTGTGCTTCCGGAAGTTGTTTTAAATACCCTACAGTGTTCCACTGGAGTAAACTGAGAGCAGAGAATTTAGCATTTAGCCGCATTTAATCCTGAATTAGCACTAGACTAAGCTAACGCGGTGTTTGTTGTGTTTGTTAAGCGCGCGCGCGGTTTCCACGCAGTAAACACTCGCGCTGCGTCGTTCTTTTTGTTGGAATCGAACGCGGCTGCCATGGAGACGAGCGCGCGCCGTTTCATCCGCTGGCGGAAACACAGTCATCACTAGAGCGCTGCCTTTTGTTCAGCGGAGTTGTGCTGGGATTCTGTCACAGTCTCGGCGTTTTTGAGAGTGGAGGCGGGGGCGGATTATGGCACCGCACAAGCCCGGCTCGGATCCCTACAGATCCGCAAAAACACACGCGCATCCGACACACGCCAGCAGCCTGGCCATGAGTGCTGCCAAGAGACCCAAAATGGAGCAGCTCCAAGCCGACCATGAGCTCTTCCTGCAGGCCTTCGAGAGTGAGTCTCGCGCGCTCTCTTCTGTCTACAGCTAAAGAGGCTAAACAATTCAACTCTGTTTAGACCTGAGCTAATTAGCCGGTGGCTAACAATACTGCTCGTTTAGCCTTATTAAAATATCTTTCTTTACTCTTTTAACGCTTAATATCATCGCATTCCTCTCACTTATATACCGTGTGTATAACATTCTCAGCTTCCTGTACTGGAAAAGATTTAAAATGCCACAAAATTATTTTACTACAGAGTTAACTATGGGTATGAGGCTAAAGGCGGGGGCTAGCTAGCAGCACGTAAGCAAAAAAAAATGCCTGTCTGTTAAAATAAGGTGCTTTTACCAGGTTAGGATATGACAACAACGGAATAATTGTTTACTTTTACTTTAATAAATACAACAGGTAAATGAGAGGGCGCGTGCATTAAAAAGCCACGGCACGTGCGTTCGGCGTGTTCACTAAACTCCCTCACCTTCCTCTTTTTAACCCAGAAGAACCGAGGAGACACACGACTAGCACGGTTAAAGCCACAGCAGCACAGATATTTCTTTACTTCTTTACAACTTGTACCATGCCTCAGGCGTTTTACAGTGCTGTGAAAAGCTCCTAGCACCAACTTTCCCTAAACACTGAACACTATGGCTTCAGGAGTACTGGACTGTGACCTTATCAACACAGTTAGTCTAAAGTAGTCTTACATTAAAGATATAAATAGCCTATGGAACCATGGATATAGGGTTAAGGTACATAAATGGACCATAAGTAGTTTTTCTTGGCCCCTTTCCACCATAAATGGACCGTAAAAGCTTTAATGGCACTTTTCTACCTACTAAATGTACAGAAAGTGTACCCTCGATGGAACTCCAATGACAAAGGAAGGTGCAGTTTAGTACTCTTTTTTTTTTTTTTTTTCTGAAAGTGCGCACTACAGGAAAGTCAGGCACGTACAGGAAATGGCAGGACATACCTTCATGCTTTGATAGTTATTATGTTCTTAGTTAATCAAATCAGAAGTACTTCCTTAGCTTCAAAGATGAACATTATAGATCTCAAGCTGTGACTATCAGATCTTGCCTATTGTTCTGGGTTGTAATCGTTTAGCCTGGGATTCTGTAAATGAGTGTGTCGAAGTGCTAAAATAATATTTAACCATAGTTACCATTGAGTACTGTAGTGAAATCATAGTTAAACATACTATACCATAGTTAAAATGTAGTAGTATTATGTTTATCATGAAGTACTGCAGTAAAACCAAACATATCCATACTATACCACAGTTAAACCATAGTAGTATTATGGTTACCATGACGTATCATAAAATACTAAAACCAATATGATACTACAGTTAAACCAGAGTAGTATTGTTATTACCATGAAGTACCACAGTAAAACCGAACTTAACAATAGTATCCCATAGTTAAACCATCGTAATATTATGTTTATCATGAAGTACTATAGTAAAATCAAACGTAACCATACTATCCCATAGTTAAACCATTGTAGCATTATGGTTATCATGCATACTATGAAGTACTAAAACTATACTTACCAATATGATACTATAGTTAAACCATAGTAGTATTATGGTTACCAAGAAGTACTTTAGTAAAACCTTAGTTAAACATAGTTTACCATACTTAAACCATAGTATAATGGTTACCATGGAGTGCTGCAGTAAAATCATACTAAAAGCATAGTATACCAGTAAACGATAGTAAAACAATAGGTAACCATGGTTAACCATAGTTATTTTATGGTAAACCATAGTGAGATTTCTCTACACCACCGTGGGTACCAAATATGACCAAATCATACACTCTTAAACAATATGGTGCTGATATGCAATTTTTTAAAGATAATCAGCTCAGCTTTCATCATTATTCGCACTAGTCCTTGTTTTTAAAGCTAAAAGTTTGTTGATAGGACATTTGTCTTTATTGTTGGGAAGAGTTTGAATCCCGACAATGTCACAGACATCCATGTCCAGGAGTCCAAGAGAGCAAAACTGGCCATGCCCTCTGGGTGGGAGGGATATCATAACTCTATCCCCTGTCAATCAAAGTGACACCAGCCAATTGCTGGTATCTGTGAGCTTATGTATGCGGACGGGGGTAGACGGAACTTTCCTCCAAGTGTGCATGACCAAATTAGGGAGAAAATGGAGAAATAAAATTAGATATGTGTAAACTTGTTTCACTATAGTAAAGGATCGGATAGCAAGATATGTCAGATATCAATTCTGTTATCAACCCTGACACAGATACTCAGTATCAACTGGTGCATCTCTAGTTAAAAAATGATGTTACGTCACTGTATATACATGTGGAAAGCAATATTGTGGTCAGGAAATTTTTTAGTTTAGTTGCAATTAATAGGCAAAGGACTGTTGGATACACAAGAAGCGAGTTTTAACTTGCAAATCATGAGCTGAAGCCGTCTAATGTTGCCCAATCAGTGCTGAGAAACTAGGAAACAAGGTGCTGTCTGACTGTAAGTGATGATTGAGCACAAAATTTTGTTTGGCTTAAGTCTTCCCCTCACAACAGGTTGTTAGACTGTCTAAGTTAGATATAGCTGTGTCTGGGTTGTCCATACTGTATGACTATAAAGGTAAGTAAGGAATTAAAAATGACATTAGATTTATTAAAGAACAACATGTCATACTTTTTCCTAGTTTGTAGTTAAATTTGATGTTGAAAAATGTCCACGGAACAAGTTAGTTCCTGTTATCACTCGTGTTCTAACATCAATAAACAGTCATCTCACTAGTCTCTATTTTTATCTCTGTCTTGGAGATAATAAGGCAGAAGAATGCAGCTTTTCATGTTACAGCTAAACAGCAAAGCACAAATAAACTAAATATGCATCTGCTTACAGAAAGTTAGCTACATCAATGTCATACCTCCAGTGCAAAAGACTCTAACTTCATTGGGTTAAAGGGGACCATTTCTAACTGAATGTTCACTTTAACTGCTCATTATGATCAGAATGTTGGATGTCAATATTTAACTCTTTTCATCTGTTTGCAGAACCGACTCAGATATACCGGTTCCTTCGAACGAGGAACCTCATGGCTGTAAGTATATGCGTCCTTACTGCTTCTGAAACATTAAAGCTGAGCAGAGAAATGTAAGAGACGTGACTGTATTTTCTGTTTCTGCCTTTCCTTTGGTTCCAGCCCATTTTTCTGCACAGGACCCTCACGTACATGTCCCACCGCAACTCACGAGCCAGCGGCAAAAGGTAACAGGGCTTCTGCTTGAATCGTAGGTTAAAGTAGAGCTGTCAGGGTATACAATAATGAGGAAGCATGGTGAAACGTGGTTGAACACTGGGGATTAAAAAACACCTTTCTAGCATTTTTTTTTTTTTCTTCCTCAGGGTGGACAAATCTGGGCAAGATTTTTTTTTTCTGTGTGTCTAAGCTAATACAAGTATGTTTAACATCCAGAGAAAGAAACAAGTATGTTTAACATCTAGAGAAAGAAAAACAGTACAACGTTTAGCTTTTGCAAAATAAAGTTTCATTTAGTATGCAGCAATGTTTATTCTTAATGAGCTTCACGGTGGTGCTGTAACTTGTTCTGAATCCCTCCACATGCTGCACTAATCACATGATCTGGTTGACGGTCGAGCAGTTTTTACTAGTCGGATTAATTAGCACGCATCAGTGACAGACGATCTTTTCAGAATCGGGAACGTGCCGGTGTGCCGAAACACTGACGAAACCATGCAGTATAAAGTGCAACGTAAAGCCACCGTATAACTCTCAAGCAGTCTCCTCACGGTGAGGAAGTGGAGAGGAAATAACAAATCTAAACACACCCTAATAATATCCTTTATCTACAACATTAGCTGAAAAGTTTGCTGATGTTGTGTTAAGGGCGCAAACACAACGAAACTTTGTTAGAAGAGGGTACAAATAGACGTTTTGTTTTTGTAGCTCGGCATACATTTATTATGGTATGTTAGCTACCATTTTTTATTTAACCTTGTCAGTTTGGGTTCCAGGCTACCAAAACATTGGCAAGTACACTTGATCATCTAGTTGCCTGTGGTCTGCTAGCTACTGAAGATCCTTCATCTTCTTTTCTCCTTTCATTCATTGGAAATGTAGGATTTCATTACAACTGAAAAGTGATTCTGATCTTTTGTTCTAGGCTTTATAATCATAAATAATGAAAGCATTATGGATTTCTATGAGAACTATTCAACATTTTTACTCTTTTGGGGGAATTCTTGGTGGCTAAAATTATGGTTGCTGTTTGTAATGTACAAATTATGTAATGGGAAGTGAATTTGAGTAATACAGCATGCAACAAAGCTCTACGCGCTTCACCACCTGTAGTGGCAGCAGTTCTATTGCCATATACAGGCAAAACCACTAACTGAAAAAACGCTCCGTAGTAGCAGATGAGAGATGTGGAGTTCCTCATAACTCAAATGTGGCTGACAGCAGATGTGTGAGATTAATTCGAGGCTGTGTACCAAATGGCAGTGCGTGATGATGAATTGATTCTGATTAATAAGTCATTGAGAAATTATCATTACCACATCATGCATGGTAATAATTGTAATTGTAATAATTTAAAATAATTTTGGTTTACTTTTCAAAGTCATAATGAATTACAACTTAACAAATTGCACCACGTCCTTCAGTTCTGTTTAAGCATATGAAGATGTGCTAATATTTAAGGTGAATGTAGCTATATGCTAAGTAAGCAACAGGACACTTGGGGACATGCTGTTATAGAAAAATAATCAATGTCCAGGGGTGTGATACTGTTACCTACCCCAAAGTTGAATATTTTCCTCTAACAGCATGTTTGCTGAAGTCTTTTCTTTCTCTTATACCACAGAAATTTTCCAAACAATTACAGTTATTCAGTTTCTTAATGAAGGACTCTTTTTGCTTTTAACCGTTTATAGTTACATGTAAAGTTGCGTGACAAGTTAGTTCTTGTTATTGTTATGGCACTATAATGGTTATAAAAAGTCCTCATTTATGAACACTTTGCCATGGCGGAAAACTTACTGTTACAGAGCACTAACACTGGAGACCCCTTCCATAAATGTTAAATATATCTCTTCTTACAGAAAACTTTAGCATATCAATGATTATACTTTTTTCCCTTGTTACGTAACAGCACATTTTTAATTGGTTTATTATTAGTCTTAGGTTATTGTGGAGCATCTGCTGTAAAGTTTCCTGTGATTAAGTTGTTACTACTGAAAGGATAACAAACACTTATCATGATCCCGCATGCATTAGTGTTGCATATGACCTCTTACTGTGTTCTAAAAGAAGTAATGTAAGTGTTTCTATACTCCATGTATACACTTCAGTCACCAAAATGAGCATTAGGTCAATAAACAAGCACTATCATGGAGTCTCATCAGAGCAGATTCTGTGTGTTCTCGTGCTCGACATTGAGCCATGCATTGCTGATGTTCTGTAACGAGAACTACCCAGCCATAAAGTATAGTGTTTGGGACGGGGCCTCAGTGTCTTTTGTGTCTTCCTCTCTGTCTGTCAGAAAACATTTCAGCATGGACGATCTACTCTTCAAAGTGGAGAGGATGAAAACAGAGCAGGAGGCGCACAAGTAAGCTGATCTCGGCTTATCCACAGTTGATTCAAACTTTTTTTTTTTTTTTGGCATGATGTGAAGTGTAATGATGCATGTCGTTGAATTGTTCCTCAGTTTGGCGTCACACCTGCAGCTCACCTTCACTGGCTTCTTCCATAAAGTTGGTAAGAGCAGCTCTGACGCTGATATTCAGATTTTATCACTGTTTAAGATGTTTTATCCAGCTAGGTAGATATAGTATGTTTGTTTATATGTCTGTCTATTTGCATATCTGTGTATGTCTGTCTACCTGTCTAGTAAGTGATATGACAAAGATATCCTACATTTCTATGATATTTCTGATGCACACAAAAAAGCCTGCGTTTAAAAATTTCACGTCTACAAAAATTAAATTATTTACAAACTGAAAAGGAGGAAAAAAAATTCTAATAATAAAAATACATTTTACAGTTTTAAGGATTCAATACAAAATTTTAACAACCAATCCACTGCTTCCAATCAGAGTTTGTAATTATTATGAAAAAATATTAGAAAAAGATACCACAGTACATGCTTTATCTGAGAAAAGTGTATTGTGACCTAATTTATAATAATATCCATGTTATATCATCATATAGTCAAGCCTTAGTACATGTCTTTCTGTCTGTGTGTTTGTTTGTATCTTTCTTTTTGTTTGTAAGTAGTTATCTGTTTGTCTGTCTATCCTTGTTTCTCTGTCTGTCATTATGTCCCTCTTTCTGTTCTATAAGCTCCACTCTGTTTTCTCTGTAGCTTTGTGCAGCTGCAGTCATTTCATGTGGCTAATAACGGAGTAATAAAATGTTTCAGATAAGACGCAGAACTGCGAAAACGAGGAGAGCTCTGTGTCGCTGGAGGTGTTGCTCATCAAAGTGTGTCATAAGAAGAGGAAGGTAACCGCCTCCACACTCTCACCCACACACAGCCGTGTTCCAAAGTGCCAGTGAAATTGAAACTGGTGTTTCTTGGTGTTGTAGACACACACAAGCCTGTGTGTGTGGATATTTATATTTATTTGAACATAGCACTGGCTACAAAACGAACGGTTCACTTACATTAATCACACATGTATCTCAGTGCAGGAGAGACAGTACTTCGAAGTTTCCATAATAATATTATATGTCTCTCTCAGATTTTGATTTTGTTGTGTCCTCACTGTGCCTGTAATGTTCTTTTCTTGATATCTGCAGGATGTGAGTTGCCCCATAAAACAGGTGCCTACAGGGAAGAAGCAGGTGCCGTTGAACCCGCGGGTGAAGACGGGGACGTGGCCGACCATCACGGTGCCCAGTCAGGAGTTTGAACCCAGTAACAGCCACATGGTGAAGTCGTACTCACTGCTCTTCAGGGTCACGTGTTCTGCAGGGAGGGAGATCAGCACCCGAGACAACAGTACGCCATACACACTACATGCTACACACAAACTTCATGTCTAAACGGACTAGGAGGCCAAATGTATAGAACACTTTCCTCCCCTCAACTTTCCTGAGATCATCATTACTGTACAGAGTGTGAACAATCTCGGTTACAGACGTGAGTCATCAGATACGTGTTTGTTAGATTTACTATTACACAGCGAAATGTTTGTGCTAGAAAACCTTGTTAGTTGCAGACCACATTAAAGGAATACGCCATGATTACCACATGTCCCTGTATTGAGAAAAGAACCGAAAACTTTTATGTTTACTCTAAATCTATTTATAATGGAAGTCTAAGGGCAGAGGAGTATTCCTTTAAATACTGTCAGGAATGCACGAAACAGTAAGCAGGTCCGAGCCAGGTGACGAAAGTACACAGTTCTTGTTTGTAAAAGTGAGAATGCGTCACGATGTGTCATAACTGGTTATAATAACTTGCCTACACTGTGTGACTCTTAGTTACATCACAGTATGCTCATAGAAGGTGCTTGCGTGTGTGTGTGTTTGCACAGACGTTGCTGACGAGATATCCGGCAGGAAGAAGCGTTACTCCTCCCACCGTGATGACGGAGAGACAACGTTTGTAGCACAGATGACAGTGTTTGATAAGAACAGGTGTGTGTGTATGTGAAGGTGAACCAAGTTTAATAAGTGTCATGTCAGTGCTTGACCACTACATTAGTGTGTGTGTGTGTGTTTCTGTACAGGCGTCTGCAGCTGCTGGACGGTGAATATGAAGTGTCCATGCAGGAGATGGAAGAGTGTCCCGTCGGCAAGAAACGAGCCACGTGGGAAACCATTGTGGATGGAAAGGTGTGACGGAAATGGTTATTATTCAAAGATCGGGATTCAAGGCTTAGGTCACAGAGAAACAAGGCATCAAGTTACAATTGTTTGTTATAGTTATTTATCCAACTTTAGCTATCTGATGTAGGCATAATTATAAGAGGAGTGTAGGAAAACACGGCCCTGGATATGAACCTTTCATGTCTGTGTGTGCTGTCTCTCAGTGGGTTCCTCCATTCGACACCTTCTCTCACGGCCCGACTCTGCAGTTCACACTCCGCTGGACAGGCGAGGAAAGTGACATCACCACGCCACCGATGACCCGACCGCTCGCTACACGCAACACACACACGAGTGGCAGCGAGAACCAGAGGACTAACACACCTAAACCATCGCAAACAGTAGGTATGGCGACGGTAAACTTTACTATCGTGATAATCACTAAAACCTTTTATTTTCATTTATGTATTAAATGTGATTGGTTAACATTTTCCACAATCTGTATGTGTCTAGTCACATGCACGTGACATCTGTTCACTCACAATTAGTTTTAATACAAGCACAGCTTTATTAGCAGCTATTAACAGGCCTCTCGTGCCACATTTAATGCACTGTGCTGATAATTCTGCTGTGTTTTATTCTCCAGCTGTTAAAGATCCTGTAAGCTCAGACGCTCTCTTGCGGAAAGAGCAGCTTCATGTTGAGCCTCGGCAGAAACTCCGTGTTTATTATCAGGTAACACATTTTCTGAATGACTCTAGGATATGACCGCCGAACAGTTTTATATTGCTGGCAAGCTAACAATGGAACTAATATACACTCACTCAGAAGCGCATCTTTCTCTCTTATCATGTGACCTCATGTTTCACATGCTCTTAATTTGTCCTAATGAGCAAAGTACAGCAAAAGCACTTGTATAACATGTTAATGTTAATTAAGTAAAGGTGGTTTAATGATAACTACTAATGAAGAAAGTGCTGCTGTTTGCTAAAAGCTGTTTTTATCTTTCCCTGTAGTTTTTGTATAACAATAACACACGGCAGCAGACGGAGGCTCGCGACGACCTGCACTGTCCCTGGTGTACGCTTAACTGCCGTAAACTTTACAGCCTCCTCAAACACCTCAAACTGTCTCACAGCCGCTTCATCTTCAACTATGTGGTGAGGAAAAAAACAAGCTCTTCTTTTATTCCGTTTATTTAGACAGCTTTACCTGAGTGTGTCGACTAATGCTGTAGTTGAGTGAAAAAGTTAGCATCCCTCTTGGCTTCTAGGTGGAAAAACATCAGCAAGACAGAATTCCATGGTAAATGGTGTAAAATGAAATCTGTGTTGTAAAGTGTTTCAAAGGGAAAAGACCACTGAGACCAAGTGAGCATGTACATTTATTAGCAAACTGAAAAGTTTACATCCTGTTGTTAATTATTTCAGTTCTATTCATTGTTGGATTGTTTCATTATTAATATCTCAATATACCCCCTTTTTTTCTTTTTTTGGGATGATTTTTGTTACTTGTCATGGTGAAGGAACCGATGGTGGGCGATCTGGCAAGATCTTTCAGGCTCGGTCACAATCCATGATGAAATTACCTTTTCAGAGTAATTTTAATAAAGTACATTTCTCAACAAAATATAAAGAAATCTTTCTAAAATTAGAAATAATCACAGCGTATTTAAAATGTTAAATAAAAATATGCATCATCATTACTAATTTCTTCAGTGTTTAAAAGTGCAATAAATGAAAGCTGATTGACAAGCAAGTGAGCATTTAAAGGTGTAGTAGTCGTTTTTTTTTTTTCTCCCCCCCCCCCCCCCCCACTCCTTTTTTTTTATTCGTTCCGTATAAATATCCTGGAAGATGCATAGAACATGATTGGGAAAAAAAAAACAAAAACAAAGGGTTAAGCTGTGGCCGTACCAAAAGTTTAAGTTGCTGAGAAAACCCGTTTGAAAAACAGACTTCCAGTCGGGAATACATGTTTGTGTTTGGATTCGCCTCCCGTCAGTCATTTTATAGACCCTATACAGACCAAGATCCTGTGGGCGGAGCTTCATGAACATGGCTGGGAGTCATTTAAATGTCAAACTCACCTCACCGTTAGAGACCTAATCTTTGGGGGAAAAAAAACTAATCTTTTCTAATGCACCATTAAATATGTGTAAATACTGAATGCATTAGCTGAGTTGGTTTACATTTTATTTAACATTTGTAAATTTTCATTGGTTTGGTTTTTATTGCACTTCTCGGCATTCAGCTGAGGAACGGCGGTGTTGGAAAATATTTGCGACTCAGCAAGTCATAACAAGGATCAGTTATTTTTAGCTTTCACTTAAAACCCTAGTTTTTGGCCATTTTGCTGGGTTTTGTGTCCTTGGCCAGGTAAATCCTCACAGCATCACTGATGTCTTTCCAGCACTTACTTGTTTTCTCATTACATTCTCGTGCACTCAGTGTGTTATCTGGATTTCAGCACTCTTTGGGGTGCTTTCATGGTGGTTAATCTGGTTCGTCCTGTTTCCTCGACGCGCCAACTCTTGCGTTTCCATATTTTGCAAACAGCCCTTGTTTGCGTAGTGTCCGTTGTGTAAAGGCCATCAGGTTCCATATAACTGATGTTGACTGTTTTTAGGCACCAACTCCTCCCTGTTGTCAGCCACGCTGTCAGCCATGCTGTTGCCAAGCAAAATGAGGAGGAAATGTAAGCTAAGGAACCACCTACTCTTGGTTATATTTGGCGTATCTGTCAGAGAGAGTGCAAGCTGGATTCACGAATAAAGTCTGATTCATGAAACAACTCAGGGTGCCATGTCTGAGTGTTTTCAGCACAACTGACAAAATGGGTTTAGTATCAGGGTACTTGGGATCTGTCTGTAAAAACAGATCGCGGAGACATTTTAATCGTTCGCAATCTGAAATCGTCAAATCTCACAAAATGGCTTGTTAGTTTTATTGTTTTAAAGTAAACTTTTGCTCTAGCACGTTTCAAACATGTCTTGTCTGATTGTATTATATTATACAACAGTTAGTTCCAGTCCACTAATCTGATTGGTTGAGAAGTGTTGCAAGAGTGCTTATATTTCCTATAAACGCACTGGGACCTTTCACTGTATCACTCTTTGTGTTTCACTGTGTCCAAAATGTCACTTAGTCGCTATTAATTTCTTGTTTATAGAGCTGTTTATAGAGCTGTTCTACTAAAAGTAGTATTGCACTCACAGTCATGTGGTTGTACTGAATAACGGCACAGATGTGATTATGGCTGATTATCAGTACCGATATTCAGTATAACTGCAGTCTTGCTTGTGTGATATTGCTTAATTAACCAGCTAAATATAATCACGTGAATGACTTTTGACCACAATCACAAAATAATACATTTTGAATATTGTAATATCAGATAACTGGTGAAAACTGATAGAAGCTGCGAGTAACTATATTTTGGCTATGTAAAATGGTAAATCATGATTTAATTAATGTAAAATAAGTCATTTGGTTTCGAAATTTTTTAAATTTTGAAATTTCTGTGTTGAGCAGCCTCACCCTAAAGGAGCGCGGATAGACGTGTCGGTGAACGAGTGTTACGATGGATCCTATGTTGGAAATCCTCACGACCTGCACTGCCAGCCCGGCTTCGCTTTCAGTCGCAACGGCCCTGTTAAACGCACCTGCGTCACACACATCCTTGTGTGCAGGTCAGTTTTATGTGTGTGTATGTTTGTGAGAAAGATTAAGACCATTCTGAGTCCTGTATTCTGTACTGTCTACTTTTTTTCTTCTCTAACACACCGGGGATCGTCTTCATCAAGCCTCTCAGAGTAGCAGATCTGTCCTAACTGCTTGAAAATGTGTAAAGTGCTAAGTTAGCTAACACAGGGGGAACAGTAGCTCAGATAGCTATTGTGTAGGTATAAGACAAAGTATAACTGGTTCCCAGCTCTGGTCTTGGAGAACCGCGTCCTGCACATTTTAGTGTTTTCCCTGCTTTGCACATTGCACGTTAAATCGTATACGTTAAAATGTTTTGATATGCAAAGGTTTATCTCTAACATCAGGTTGCTGCTTTAATTTCATTAAATTTTTCTTAATTCTTTATCAGCTTCTTTATGAGTTCAGTTTGTCTCCCCTTGTCTCACAACGAAGCGTATACATCTGTAGCGTGATGGTGATCATGGTAGTGTGTTTGCAGGCCGAGGCGCACTAAGCCGAGTCTCTCCGAGTTCCTGGAGTGTGATGAGGTTCCACTGGAGCAGAGGAGGCCGTTAGTGAGCGGCCATAACCGCCTGTACTTCCACAGTGACAGCTGCATGCCACTGCGTCCTCACGAGATGGACGAGGACAGCGAGGACGAGAAAGACCCCGAGTGGCTGAGGGAGAAAACGGTCATGGTGAGGAAACGCTGCTGGGGAAGAAAAAAAATCCCAAACATTTACCCTGCATTCACTCTAGCAAAAGCAACAGGACACTTTATTTTCTATGTAAGAAGCTGTGATTTCAGACAGAGCGACAAGGAGCATTTCAGTTTGAGTTTTCTCGATTTTTTGGAAATTCTGCAAAGTACAGTGCATCCGGAAAGTATTCACAGCGCTTCACTTTTTCCACATTTTTTTATGTTACAGCCTTATTCCAAAATGGATTAAATTCATTATTTTCCTCAAAATTCTACAAACAATACCCCATAATGACAATGTGAAAGAAGTTTATTTGAAATTTTTGCAAATTTATTAAAAATAAAAAATGAAAAAAATCACATGTACATAAGTATTCACAGCCTTTGCCATGACACTCAAAATTGAGCTCAGGAGCATCCTGTTTCCACTGATCATCCTTGAGATGTTTCTACAACTTGATTGGAGTCCACCTGTGGTAAATTCAGTTGATTGGACATGATTTGGAAAGGCACACACCTGTCTATATAAGGTCCCACAGTTAACAGTGCATGTCAGAGCAC